>JAXGGA010015630.1:0-28678 GCA_038373865.1 Uloborus plumipes
CTGATCATGCCTCTTTAACTTGGCTTTTGAATTTCAAGAATCCAGAGGGCCAGGTAGCCAGGTGGATACAGCGGCTCCAGGAATATGACATCGAGATTAAGCACCGAAAAGGTTTGTCACACGGTAATGCTGACGCATTATCAAGAAGACCTTGTTCCGAGAACTGCCATTATTGCTCCCGAATAGAGAAACAGTACGGGACGACAATCCCTACTGCCTGTCAAGTTACTGCTACATCACCATCTTCAGATCCTGATCAATGGAGTGACGACCAAGTTAGAAAAGATCAGCTAGAAGACCCAGACCTAAAGCCTATCATAGAGTTAATGGAGAAAGACAGTCGGCGACCTAGTTGGCAGGACGTTTCTATCTACAGTCCTGCAACGAAAAGATACTGGGCTCTATGGAAATCTCTCCAGTTGCGAAATGGCGTCCTGTATCGGAAATGGGAATCTGACGATGGTAAAGCATTCAAATGGCAGTTACTCCTTCCCAGATCAAGAATTCCAGACGTTCTAAAGGAGTTGCACAGTAGTCCGACTGGAGGACACTTTGGTATCCTGAAAACCCTCCACAAGGTTCGAGAGCGCTTCTTCTGGAGCAAGGCGAAGGATGACGTGGAGAAGTGGTGTCATTCTTGTGACGCCTGTGCTGCCCGTAAAGGACCGAAGAGAAGAAGCCGCGGGAAGCTACATCTTTACAACGTAGGAGCTCCTTTCGAACGAATCGGGATCGACATTCTTGGTCCTCTACCGAAAACTACTGATGGGAACAAATACATCCTCGTTGCCATTGACTATTTCACCAAATGGCCCGAAGCATATTCCATTCCGGATCAAGAAGCTACCACTGTAGCAGAGACTCTAGTCCAGCATTGGATCTCGAGATATGGGACACCTTTACAGATCCATTCTGACCAGGGAAGGAACTTCATCTCTGCTGTGTTTAAGGGCCTATGTAAAATCCTCAAAATTGAGAAAACTCGAACGACACCACTACACCCACAATCGGACGGCATGGTGGAGAGATTCAACAGGACAATCCTTAATAATCTCTCGCTTATGGTCTCCAAAAATCAACAGGATTGGGACAAGAAACTTCCTCTGTTCCTGCTGGCCTACCGCAGTGCTGTCCACGAGACCACCGGATATTCCCCATCACAGATGCTCTTCGGCCGAGAGCTTCGGCTGCCTTGTGATCTCGTCTTCGGTCTCCCTCCAGATGCGCCTTCATCGCCTGAGGAGTACGTCCAGGATCTCCAAGCCCGGTTGGAAGACGTTCATCACTTCGCACGGGAGCGAATCAACATCGCGACGGAGAAGATGAAGACCCGATACGACACAAGGTCCACTGGTCATGACTTTCAAGAAGGTGACAAAGTATGGCTATGGAATCCCATCCGACGTAAAGGTCTGTCACCCAAATTGCAGTCGCATTGGGATGGACCTTACACAGTTCTCCACCGGCTGAACGACGTCGTAGTGAGGATCCAGAAATCATCACATTCAAAACCTAGGGTTGTCCATTATGATCGGCTAGCCCCATACTATGGCCATAGTTCGTAAAGTAAATCTAAAGCTACCATGGTAATTTGTTTGTAAATTTTGTATATAACTTTTGCCTTTAATTGTCTGTAATACTACTCCATCAATGTTATTATTTCCTTCATGTTCTCATTGTTATTGTTTATCATGTTTATAATTGGTCATCATGTAATGTGTGCACCTGTAAATTTTCCCTTGCTTCCTTTCTGGGGATTGTACTGCCCGGGACGTGCAGTCCTTGGGAAGGGGGCAATGTTACAAATCTTGTAAATAGTTGTTGTTTTTCCTGCCTTGCATCATTTTCATTAGTTTTGGTTTTATTTGACGTCATGTTGCAAAAGTATCTGAAGATATCACTTTTATCACTTGTATACCGGCCCCGTAACACTTTGTAGTTTTTACACTTGCCCTAACTTTAATAAGCGTGAAGACATTTTCGCTCGGAGTGGTGTTTTTCTTTTTATTTCTAGCGTTTTCTTGAATGAATTGTTTAAAGTTATGAATGATTTGGAATATTCCAGATATTACTAGAAAGTTGTCGGGAATTCTTTCCGTGTATAAATAGCTGGCCTTGAACACAAGTCAGTCAGTTGTTTGTTTTCAGATTTGATTCTGGTGACTCGTTTTATTCGCTATTCGCTTGGGCGAATGTTTGTTTTGCTTTTGTAATTGCTTAATTACTGTTCACGTTAGATACGTGGTGCTGAATTACTGTTGAGAGTACAGTGTAGTGTTTGCTGCCTAATTGCTGATGTTTAGCAATTGTTTTCTGCTCTTATTGTAAATAGTGTAAATACTTGTAAATAAATTTATAGTTACTTCTTCAAGATTGGAATGCTCATTTGAAGAAAGTTGAAGGTGCTACGGACTCGTTACAGTATGTTGCCTGTTCATGCATTCAAACTGTCCTTTACTTAAAATAATACTATATCAGCAATCTCGGATACTGGAGCATTTCCAATATTCCCTATCGGTGGATATGCCATGTATTCTAAATAAAAAATTATTATACACCAATTAACTTCCTTCCACGGGTTGAATCGATGAAATTTATATCGCTCATTATCGTATTAGCAGCTTCGGCTGAAATGGAAAACGTGAATACTCCAAAAATATTGCACGTGCTCTAAAGAGGGAAAAGATCTCCCCTCAATAGGGAAAATCAACCGGTTTAGAATCCCTACACCGTCCCAACTCGGAGTTTGATTGACTTTCCCCACACCCCCCCACTGGGAGGCTCCTGTCCATCTTCGTCTGATAAGAAAATACTCTAGGGAATTTTGGCGAAACGACTGGGACACGCACAAGGCACCTTTAAGGGTTAAACGTTGTAGCGCCAGCGGCACCCCTGGAGTGCCATCTGACCCCTTATGTCACCCTTGAAGATGGCCATTTGGCTCCATGTGTGACCCTCAGGGTGTCTTATAGCACACCATGGGTGACCCATGGCACCCTAAGGAGCCAAATGGTACCTTCAATTGTACCACAGGGAATCAAGTGGCGCTGGCGCTACAGCGTTTCACCTTCAAAGGTGCTTGTGCAACCTGTAGTTTTAACAGTGTTGAACTTCGGCAACTCGACACTCCAAGGGATCACGAAAATACGTCGCGTTAACCCCTTCAGTCGTAATTATGAAATAGTTAACCAAAAATGTTTCTATTTGGTGCACAAAGTACTATTGTTAAGAGCATCTCACAAACAAAATTTCAAGCTTGTGAGTAAAAAATTAAAAGAGTTATGACGTGCCCAATTTTCCAGAAACATATTTTGAAATTAATATTTCAGCAAAAAAAAATATGAAACATCACACAAATTGTATCGTAAAATATTCTCCAAACAATAACAAAACATAGTATAAGCATTTGAAACGACAAATAAAAGATTATATATTTTTTAAAAATCAGAAAAAAATGTCGCCTTTGCGACAAAAATCTAGCGTTGGCAAATCGAGTCAAATCACATCTTCCAATCCATATTTTTCAATGTTGCCAATTCCAAAACTAGAAATTTTTGCACAGATGATAATATACAGAATGTCAAGAATAAACTACCAAAAAAAACCAAGTAATTTAATCAATTATTAAATGATTAGCAGCTGTTCAAAGCTTATTTCCGATATACCGGACACTAAGTCTGAAGGTGTAGCAGGTGTCAACTTACAGATGTTTCGTAATTTGAACTGTTCAAGTGTATTCTCTATTCTGCCGTGCTAAGCACTAAAGTCGTATCTGCACCTTTTGACAAAATTGAGTTATCGCCACCAGGTATTTCTTTGTGACGTATTTTACCCACATACAATGTTTTATGGTCATTTGAAAACAAAAAACATTTTTTAAAAATTTATGAAAAAGTATCATCTAAATCAAATACACGGAGGAGCAAAACTTTAACGAGTTTTTTCTCATGAAATACACCGCCAACTCGGCTATTTCGATCCATGGACTGCAGTTTCGAGCTTATTATGCCCTCAGCTGCATGGAATACGAAAGTAGTCGAGTTGGAGGCAAAAATCCTCTTATAAAGCAAAGAGAGCCAAAAAAAACTGGTAGCTAATGTGGATTGAGCTTGACTGTAGTTACCACTTTTGCGCTTAGCATGGCAGTATTGCTTATTCACTAGTATTCACACTCCTCTTCAAAAACCAATTTCAACAAATCATTTTCCCTTCTTTCTTTCTTTCTTTCTTTCTTTCTTTTCTTTTCTTTTTTTTTTTTTTTCTTTTCTTTTTTTTTTTTTTTTTTGTATAAAATGACCATTAACAAAATAGATAGGAAAATTTTGAATACCTTATTAGGAGCAAATCAATACTTTTTGAAAATAAATAAGAATTCCTTGCAGTGGTGTACCCACGGGGGGAGCTAAGGGGCTTAAGCAGGGACGTCATTTTGAAATTTTCCAGGGGCGGGGGGCAAGGGTGCATACACAATGTAAAATTTACCAAAAAGTGAAAAAACCACGCCCACTTATATGCCAATACATTTATTCCCCAAGTCAGGGAGGGCAATTGACCCCCCCCTGCCCCCCTAAATGACGGGCCAGGTCTTAAGCCCCCCCCCCTCCCCCAGAAACATGAAAATAAACCCCTTTGATTGAATCCCCAAGCTGTTGAGATGCTTGATTTTTGGAAATTTGTCTAGAGAAATTTGTCTTGGAAATTTGTCTGACTAAAATCTTTTCTTCGGGACTACAACTTCGAAAAATTTTCGAAGGAGGCCGTTTAGCCCCTTCCAGGACACAATCCTGGGTGCGCCACTGCCTTGTCAATCAGGCCTCTTAAAGAGCTCACACTTGATAGAAAAACATGTGTAATGCTGTCTTATTTCTCTGTCGGACCTGCCCCAGGAACATTTCTAGAACCCCTTTCCTAGACCTGGAACTGCACCAACAGCACTAAGTGTGGGGGATGACTCCTTTGGGTACAAGTTGGAATTCTCTAAAAGAGTTCTTTCAGGAAAACAATAAACTGACTAACTCTGAGAAAAGGTCAATGTGAAAGAATATTTGTAGCAAAAAGTAAATTAAAATAGTAAGTGCATGTCGACTTATAGAGATTTTTCTGTGAATGAATAAAATCAAATATTATTGAGAGAAAAAATTTCATTTGCTGTGCTTACTTTTACCATTTTCTTTTATGTGATCTACTTGGCTTTTGCATAAAGTTTTAAGTTCTACTTTAATTTAAGTGAAGTACGCAAATTACTTAAATACGAACAATTTTCTATTTCATACGAATGAAAAGTTTTTTCATTATGACGCTTATTGGATTGGAACGTAAATATCGATTGAAAAGTGCATCGAAGATTACTTGGAATTTCGCTCTTCTTAGTTTCCTTGCGTGTGTCCTTCGTCGTCATTTCAAACTTGAAGGCTAATCAAAAAGTAATAACTGGTCCGGACATATCGATTTGTGAATTGGAACCTTACCATTATTATTTTTTAACCATTTTACAACTCATCAATCAACAACGTGAACGGATGTGTTGTTGCTTCCAACACGAGTGTTTTTCTGAGAACTTTGAAACTGCGCAGAACTTCTGCTCTCTATTGATTCTGCGGTTTAGGACTACTTGCATTTTTTCCCTTTAATTTATGCATATATAATTTATTCAAAGTTTCATTTTTGCAATCGCGATTTTCTCCGAGAGTGTTTCGATCTCAATATTTTGCGAAGGATTTTTGAGGTTGAGAGTTTCAAAAAAGCTCCATTCTGGAATATAAAGATGCATTTTGGAAGAAGGGTGTCCAGGCACTTCATTCCGAACTTTTCTAAGGGCTAAGTTTGAAAGTTCGAAGTTTGTGCACTCACAATGTTAATTGTGCAAAAAAAAAATCAGCACAAAACACCCCCACTTGCGTGTAATACATTGATTTACCAAAGCCGGGTTTGACCCCCCCTCCCACGACCTCCCTAAATGATGGGTCAGATGGTCTCCCTTTCAAAGTGCTTCCCGCCCTGTGGTCGTTTTCGTTTCTAGTCAACACTAGAATGTAAGAGTATGACAAACTAAAAAGGAACATCTTGCTGTTCCATTTTCGACATAGTATTAAAACAAACATTTAAGAAAGAGGTGAAAAAAAACTTTCCGAATGACCCAATACTTTTTTATTTCAATGTTCACAACTTCGTATCACCGAATAAAAGTCGAACCTCATCAAACATTCGTTGCTATGTTATTAAAAGAATGTTATCTCATGCTTTGATTAAAGCTGCCCGCTGGCTGTTTGAAGAAAAGAAAACACAATAAAATGTATTCATCAGACACACCTTTCACAAGCAGCTCATATTTGTCCAGTGCGGCTCGAAATAAAAGTGAAAAATTAACAGTGAAATAAAAAAAAACGGATTCTGGCCCACACTTTTCTAAAACTTCCTACTCTCATTATTCATCCAGTCATATGCCTCGTTGTAATTACCTCCGTTTTGCGCATGCGTTGTTTGACTATCTCCTTTTATGGCGCTGATCTAGAAATCCTCTTGTTTTCATTTTCCTAGGCAGAGCAATTGCTTGGGATAACAAAAAGAAGCTTTCAATGAGTTTATCTGCTGTTTTGTCGCAATGCGATTTGGAATTTTGCGAGTAATTGGATGTTTAAGGATTTGATCGGTTGTGTTAATGACTGCTATTCATTTTTTTTTTCTTTTCCGTTTTCTTCTCTTTTTTTTTTTTTTTCTTCCTTTTTAGTTCCAATGCGCGGTTTTACTACGATTGAAGGAATTAATTCTTCCTACTCTTTTTGACACAACAATAATCTTTAAATTAGTTTTAAAAAACTAAAAAATACGCTTTTAGATGCTCTTATAATACTATCATCAACTTGTAATATAAATAATATCGTTCAGCCTTTAGTAGTAATAATAGTAAAAAATATATTCCTTTTATATTTGCAAAGAACGTGAATTATATCTTTTTTTCAGAGTTACAGGCAAACAACTGAAACACTTATAATACCTTAACTTGTAATGTAGTTTAGCCTTTAGTATTGATAATAGTATTAAATACATTATTTGTTTTATTTGGGGAAAAAAAAAAGAAGCTCGGCACTGAAATTCTGTTTGCTAGGGAGGGAACTGGAGTGCGAGCTTCATTTGTAACCCGTGGTGCAACAAGGAAGGGGGTTATAACTTTGATGTGTCTGTTTATATGGTGAGTTGTGTATCTGTCTGTGGCAATCTAGCTCCTGAACGGATGGACCGATTTCAGCTTTTTTTTCCCCTTGAAAGGAAAGTTGATCGAGAGTGTTCTCAGCTAGGTCGCATCTTGGGATGACATTAATTAATGCAAATATTAATTAAATCCCTTTAAAACGTTCAATATCATATTAGAACGATTTTCTTGATAAAAACAATGAAAAAAAGCTACCCAATTTTCCTTTTGAAATAAAAAATAAATAAATGAAATAAAATGAGTTTTGTGCATTGATTTCAAAAAGAAAAAAATACTCTTTCAGTGAAATGTAATTTTTTTTTCTCTCTGGAACAAATTTTTTTTTCCAATATCATTTTTCGAGAGACAGGGAAAAACATTGTTATATCCGATTGAGTGGTCTAACGAGGTGCGATGTAGCGAGGGTTGCTGTACAACACTATAAATATTTTAATGGTAAAAAGCAAAAGTGCTATTTTTTTACAGATGGGCTCAGTTAGACTGCATTCCTTTCATAACAACGAAAGGTTCTGAAATAAATTCTGCACAGTGACACACATTCTCACTGCAACTGTAATTATTTTCTATTTCAGTTTTATTTGTAGTTCTATTTGACATACTCCCACACAGTAATCTACGAGAGTAAAAAAATGGCGAAAAAATTCTTTTGATTATTCCCTTGTACCCACAACAATCACGCAAGTAGAAAACCTAGTAATTTTACATCAGAAACAAACGAAATTCAAATTTCATGGTTCCATTATCTTCTACAGTTACAGTGACTCAGAGTGATTTTACGGGTTATTACAGAATTGATAGGTATTGCTAAGCGGGTTCTCCCAATATAGAAGTGACATAATTATTTCCGCAAGTGTGTTTTTTAGAAGTTTGGTTTTGCTTTGACAATGGATCCCGCATAAAATATGTTTCGAAGTTGAAGTCACACTTTTGCCACATAATAAAATCTATGCTCATAATTATTTAGAGCTGGGAATAAAATTTTGTTCTGACATAAACATAAAATTCACTCGTGGTGTTAGCAGTTGTAAGGTTAAAGAATGTGTAAAAAAAAATGTATTATTGGTTGAGAATATTTTTTCGCAAAAATAGTTATAATAAGAATTGTAAATGAGCCTTTCTCTTTTCACTGTTTTAGAACTTAAATACGCTATGTAGCGGTAATTTAAGAAAATAGTCCAAAGCGGTAAAAAATTACAATTTTGCTTGAATAAAGCAGATGTATCATTGGGCAGGTTTTATTTTACGTAAGTGTCCCAAAGGGTCTTTCTTGGTTTTATTTACCTCTTTCACCCGCCATTATCCAGAGATTTCAGCGTCTTCTATAGGTTATGTGAATTGCAATTATCTTATTGTATCGTTTTATTTGCAAATTTGGCGAATGTTATTGTTTTGTTCATGTGGCAATGAAATAAAATAAAATACAAATGTCACAAACAATAATAAATAAATATGCAAAAATTAAAACCAACATATTAGCAAACAACCCCCCCCCCCCTTCAAAAAAAAGTTTAAAGCAAATGCTTTTTTATGTGTGTGGCGTGTGCTTTGTTATTCTATGTTATGTAATATACTGTCCGTCCGTGAAAGCCGCGCCTAGCACCCGGGAACCATTCCACTTAAGAAAAGGGTAGATGGGTTATGCGTGGGAACTTTCCGAAGTTTTCAATTAAAAATTTGAATTTACTATCCTTTTGACACATTCAACTAAACTATGTATTTGAAATTAGCATCGTTCTACGTTGTTTGGATACGGCTCAAATGCTTCTTATTATTCTTCCCCTTATTGTTATCTTATCTATCACCCCTATTTTGGTAAGATCAGAGAAGACCTGGCGCATGCGTAAATACGCGGAAGGTTTTACCAGGAGCGTCCCAATAGGAGGTCACTGTGACCTCCCAATAATTTCCGTATTCGGCCCATGGTGCTGAGGGTTCGGCAATTTGAAGATTATATTGCAACATTGAGACAGTTTATTCTTTTTAGTTTTTAGAATCTACTTATATTAAAAACTGAGTATCTTTCTAACTATCTTTCTTTCTAACTATCTTTCTTTCTATGTCACGCTTCTTTCTCCTGAACGCCAATGACCTGAAAGTCGAACCAGGTACCGATAGATAGGTAATTTTTCAGGCTTCCTTAGTTTCAATTGATATAATTATACGATTTTAATTAGCGAAGATATCAATTAATAAGTAGTCAAGTTTAAAGCGATTAAGCCTAATAAATGATTAAATATGAAATCCATTCTTTCAAACCGTCGTTGCTATGAAACAGTGATAACAACGAGAATGAGAATTTAGAATGAAGGCTTAACTAAATCAAACACGAAACTCATAAGCGGGCCACTTACGTAGAATTTTTATCGCTAGCTACTGGTAATATTTTGAAACATTTATTTGTTGAAGAGCCATCTACTTGTATTAAAAACTGAGTATCTAATAAGTCTGCTTTTTTCCTTTGAGCGAGCTGAACTTACTGAAACTTTCCTCACCATCTTGAAGGCGTGAAGCATCTCAATAATTGGAATGATTTTTTTTATATAGGAAAAAAGTAAAGGCGTGAAGCGCCTGTAAACGAGCCGCGTTGGCGGGGAGTAGTTTCTTTAAATTTTTTTCTCACTACTTTCAGAGCACGAAGTGCCCGTGCAACGCCGGGCCACGTGCGTGGTATGTCTTGAAATCGAATGAACATTAAATTATATCAAATAATATAACTTCAGAATGAGGTAAAAGTTAGAGAGGGGGGACGTTATGCATCAACATGCCGCAGGAAGCTAATCTAGCTGCCCTGGCAGCTAGTCTACTTATATTAAAAACTGAGTATCTTTCTAACTATCTTTCTTTCTAACTATCTTTCTTTCTAACTATCTTTCTTTCTAACTATCTTTCTTTCTATCTATCTTTCTATGTCACGCTTCTTTCTCCTGAACGCCAATGAACTGAAAGTCGAACCAGGTACCGATAGATAGGTAATTTTTCAAGCTTCATTAGTTTCAATCTATATAATTATACGATTTTAATTAGCGAAGATATCAATTAATAAGTAGTCAAGTTTAAAGCGATTAAGCCTAATAAATGATTAAATATGAAATCCATTCTTGCATTGCAAAACGTGGTTGCCATGCCATGAAACAGTAATAAAAATGAAAATGAGAATTTTGAATGAAGGCTTAACTAAATCAAACACGAAACTCAAAAGCGGGCGACTAAGGCAGGGATTCAAGTGAAACACGGACGATCGCAACTCACCAATGCAATCGCAAATTCCAAAATTTGGATTCAAGTGAAACGAATTCACTTGAATTCGACTTACAGTAGCGGTTGCAATATGCAAACCGCCTCGAAGCGATTGCAATGGTGTTTCACTTGAATTCGGCCCTTACATAGTATTTTTATCGCTAGCTACTTGTAATATTTTGAAACATTCATTTGTTGAAGAGCCATCTACTTATATTAAAAACTGAGTATCAATGTCTGCTTTTTCTCCTTTGAGCGAGCTGAACTTACTGAAACTTTCCCCACCATCTTGAAGGCGCGAAGCATCTCAATAATTCGAATGATTTTTTTTATACAGGAAAAAAGTAAAGGCGTGAAGCGCCTGTTAGCGAGCCGCCTTGGCGGGGAGTAGTTTCTTGACATTTTCCTCACTACTTTCAGGGCACGAAGTGCCGTGCAACGCCGGGCCACGTTCGTGGTACGTCTTGAAATCGAATGAACATTAAATTATATCAAATAAAACTTCAGAATGAGGTAAAAGTTAGAGAGGGGGGACGTTATGCATCAACATGCCGCAGGAAGCTAATCTAGCTGCCCTGGCAGCTAGTTGTTTTTTAAAAGATGCCTATTTTTTTTTCCACTCAATGTTATGCAATATGCATATACGACTTGTGTGCATACTTGTATTTCATCATTCGGTATAGTTGAAACATCATTCGGCAAATTGATAATTTTCTCCCTCCCAAAAATTTGAGATCGGGGCGCCCCAGGGTTTTACCTAAAAAAAATCAGACAGTACACACATTGATTTACTTGTTGCATATTTTGTAGAATTCCGAATTAACAATCGTGTTAAAAAAGGTTCTTTTGTTGATTCAGAGGATAGAACGAATAAATAAGTTCAAGAAAAACATCATCAACATCATCATCGCTCTTTTTTAAACTGTTGCTCTCTCTCTCTCATGGGTGGGCGATCGCGGTCACAGCGAATTAACTCTCGCTTGATACGGCTGCTTAATTAGGGTAAGCAGCGATACGGTGGCGATTAAGAGAGAGTTATTCAACGTGTCAGAGATTTGGCAACGTGGGAAGAGTTCGATCGCTGACCGAGATAATTGTTTTGATCTCGGTTATTTTATTTTGTCTGCCTCCGACGAATCAATCTTATTTTATTCAGTGAATAGTCAACGTCTCAATAAAAGGTTACTTCCAAGACTGATGGCTTCATTTAGAACTGAAGCTGTTAGATTGATGGATCTGATTGAACTTGTGGGCTTTTGTGAAATAAAAATGGACGGGGGGGGGGGGGGATAATTCATTTTTATAATGCAGGGCCTCTGATAGAATTTTTTTGCGAAACCTAAGATTGGGCTTGTAAATTCCCAAGATCTAGACAAGAAAATGCTCATGAGATCAACTTTTCATAAGTTCATTACCGAAAATGAAGTTTCAAAATTTAAAAGTGATTTGAAAAAGGGAAACACTTGTTTTTTTTTTTTTTTTTTTAAATTGGGCTGCGAAAGGGGTTTGCGCTTTTTAAAAAGTCTAGTGCGATCCTCCGATATGGCGTCCAATCTATCACGTGCCATCATTAAAGCGTCTGTAATTTTGATCCTTTTCCACCAGATGGAGGCACCTGGGCTCTTTTCGATGTGAAACGACTATTTAATTTTGACGAGGGCATTCATAGCCAAGGGATCTTTTACATTGTTGAGTAATTATACGATATGGACGCTGACGACTTGCTTCATCAGAAAAGTCCACCGATTGGCCACCGCGGAACAAAATCCAGAACCACACCATTGGCCAACGCCTTACAACCGATGGGACACTTTGCGTGTCGTCACCTACAATCAGAGATATTTTTAAAGTCTCTAAAAGCTGACTTTCACCATTTGTATTTTTAACAAAAATTAGCATCGTATGGTGATCAGGCTCGTCGTTCCCGGCATCGAAAACTTAATGTTTTTACTTATAGTAAACTAACTTATTACCCGCGTTGCCCGGGTGCTTATTAATAGAACATAGTAGTTCCTAATAGTGATTCAAATAGTGTTGAATGCAAATAATTGCAGCAGCAATCGTTTTTAACTTATTTCAAGCTAAAATGAAATAGGTGAGCCTTAAATTAATAATTCATTGTTAATCGTAATCTTTGTTGGAAAATACTCATAGTTAAATGTGTTGAATTTTATCGATTTTTATGCGTAAAGGCTTATTTCTATTACTCTATCTATTGAAAATTAAAAGAAAAGGGCCGTTTTGAGACAAAAAATTGGAATTATGAGCTTTTTGGATTTTTTTTTTTAATTTCAAACCCCGCCTATGTGAATTCTAGTGCATCAAGGAACCTCTGTGCCAAGTTTGATGAAAATCCGACGAAAACTGGATTTGTATAAGAAGAACAAACATACAAATATACATACATCCATTTTTGCATATATACAGATGGGTTTGTTTTTGTGGGGGTGTTTTTACTTATAGAAAGTAATCGTTTTTACTGTTTTCCGATAAAAGTTGCATTGAGCATACACCCTTTGTCTCCCCCTCACCCGGAAAAATGTGAAATAATGAGCCTGTGCCTCTGACTTTGAAATATTGCTTTTAAAATAACGTGGGCATAATTTTTTGTTGTTTGCAGGTAAAATTAGCATTGAGCCTTTGCCCCAACCATGGGAAGAAATCTGAATGATGAGTAATTGATTATTTTTTTAAGTTGGAATTTTTTGAACATTGCCCCAAAATATTAATCATTCTTCTTTCCTGCCCATCTTCTATTTCATATTTTAAAAAGAAAAAATCTGGTATAAATGCTGTTGTGGTTTATTCCTTGTTTTTGTATGTCGCTCCTCTAAAAAATGTCAGAGTATTTAAACGCCTCGGAAAAAAAATGCACGACGCTTATTTTGTGAGAAAGGACACATAGAAATACAATAGTTGTTAAACAAAACTGAACATTTTTTAAAGGACAGTTTTGGTTGGTTTGATTGGATTTTTTGGCGCAAGAGCCTTAGCAGGCTATACTGCGCCAGACGTTTGTTAGAGAGGGAAAAAGTGCCAAAAATATAAAGCTTTTTGAGAAGTAAAGGACATAAAACTTCTGGAATTTTGAAAGGTTTGCCGAAAGTAAAACACAACGAAGTTTTAAATTTTGAAAAACAGCCAAACGGAACAATTGAAGAAAAATTTAGAAACACATCAAAAACACTTATAACAAAACAAAGACAAAGGACGGCACTCAATTAGAGAAAGAAAACCAATCTCCTGAAGGAACGCGATCAAATTCGGATGGGGAGTGTCCCCCAACAGTTCCTTCAAAGATGGATGAAAATGATTAGAGAATTTGAAACGAATGTGATTGAAATTTGGACAATCGGAGAGGATATGCAACACTGTCTGATTGACACCATATGTGTTGCATATTGGAACTAGTTCAGGTCAAAAAAGATGTCTATGGGTGAATCTTGTTGTTGGCGCAAGAGCCAATAACAAGATTTTACAGGACAGTTTAAAAGTCAAAATCTGTACATTGACAAAGTTAAACGCATCAAAAAATTGTTCTTGGGAAAATTTCCAAAACCAAACATTTTCTGTCCCCTCAAACATTCAATTATAACTTCTTCCTTTTCCTAAAAAAAAAAATCCGACTTATTACTTTAGCGTGTTTCCCACATTAATTCTGACCTTCTCCCTCACAATGAGCTCCATTTGTCTCCCTTCTTTTCATCACACCCGTAATTTCCGTGAGGATGCCAAAACAGTGACGTCACATCCACGACAAATGCGCTTGATTTAACCGAAAATGAGTTTGTCGTGGCACATTGTTTGCAGAGACAAAACAGATGTTTGTTTGACATCCTGTTAGTCATTTGGTTTCGCAACAATGGACATTAGGGTAAGAAGAGAACTAATTTCGCTCACGACATTCTGCTGCCTGCGAAAAATAGTTAATCATTTGTTTTTTTTTTTTTTATTTGTGTGGCAACACCGTTGGATGATGAGATGCAGACGTAGTATTTGAAATTCTGATTTTTCCATGGAATGCCAAGGAATCAGCCACCTTCTCTCCTCGCCGCCGAACAAAGCTTCTTATGTTATTTTGTCACACGTCTCTAATGTCCCACTTCTGAAAATTCAGTCGAACCTGTTTATCTCGAACCTGCTTATCTCGAAAACCTCTCTATGTCGAAATTTTTCAATTTCCCTGCTTTTACAGCATAGATTTAATGTTTTTTCTCATGTTTACCTCGAATGATTTTTCCCGAAACCCTCCATATATCGAACTTTGACGACTCTCATTTTTGAATTTCATCTCCAGCCAACTTTATCAATGGAATAACTTGGAGACAAAAATCATCTTTTGGGTCATTCCATTGAAATGTCAACCTCGGCCGAAGAAAAAAAAAATACCGAAGTGAAAAAAGTATCAAAAAATAAGAAATAAATAAAAATCATACAACTTAAGAAGTTAAAAGAACTTGAAAAAGTGTTGTTATTATCACTGAGATGAGCCATAATAAATAGTTTGTAGTGTGTTTACTGCTTGTTATTCGATGGTTACGTTGGTCGCACTCCATCTTGAGTAAAAGTGACACTTAAGACAAAAAAAAATTAAGCTCTAATAAATGTGTTTTATGTTTTTAAAAGCCAACTTTACACATTTTTCAAATACATCATTCAATTTTTAACACTTGCTTAACTTTGAGAAATTTTTGCCTCACAACATGAGCATTGATTTTCAGGGTTGCAAAAATGTTACGTTAGTCACGCTGCTATTTTGGTTGAAAAAATATCCACTGTCAGTAATTTTGTTTTAAATTCTTAGCAGAAATGATACATGGATACCATGTACATTGTAAATCCACCAGCAAAATTAAAAAATATTTTTTATCCTTTAAGTTACAAGTAGAAACAGTGACAAAATCAGCTCTGAATGTTATGTTAGTCACTATGGAATTACCCTTTTGCACAATCATTCAAAGACTATGCTCGTACTTAAAGGTATGCATTAACTTGTTGACAGATACAGTCATCACAATTAGTAAAATGTGGACTCACAACCATCTGTCGTACAGTAAAATATTCAACAATATCAATGCAAAACAAGCTATTAAGTATTTGATTTTGCTCCAGTTGCTTATTTTTGTAAATTTTATCACAACCTCTGTATCTCGAAACCTCCGTGTCTCGATTTTTCTTCTATCCCATGAAATTCGAGATAGACAGGTTTGTCTGTATAATGGAAAACGAAACACATGGAGAATCTTCTCTGAAATTCGAAGCCCTCTTCCTCTTACTAAAAACTGTTCACAATTTTATTTTGCATCCGCAAACAATTCAAAACAGTATTTCGTTAAGAAATGAATCACATATCTGGAACAAAAAGTTGTCATCTGGGCCAGAAACAAGTTCAGAATTATGTTATTATTTCCTATGATTTTATTGATAGGCCCGGGTTCTGACCTGCAGTGGCGTCAGTGGATTTTCCAGCTCCAGAAAATCATCAGCGCCCGTGTCACATGATTATGCGGCAATTAATAAAAGATCCCTTGGGTATTCGTTTGGCTTTAAATTTCCTCGGCAAAATCAAACTCCTAGTGTAGTTTCTCATCGAAGAGAGCCCATGTGCCTCCATCTGGTAGAAACTATGGGCGTTAAAAATATCCGTGCCATTGCATCAGCGCCCTAATGATGGCACATGAAAGACTGGATACCATATTGAGGAATCGCACTACTGTCCGTCCGTGGAAGCCGCGCCTAGCACTCGCGAACCATTCCACTTAAAAAAGGGGTGATGGGTTGTGAGTGGCAACTTTCCGAAGTTTTCAATTTGAAACTTGCATTTTTGCCGTATTTTGACACATTAAACTAAACTATGTATTTGAAATTAGCATCGTTCTGCGTTGTTTGATACGACTCAAATTACTCCTTATTATTATGCCCCTTATTGTTATCTTACCTATCACCCGCATTTTGGTAAGATCAGAGAAGACCCGACGCATGCGTAAATGCGCGGAAGGTTTTACCTAAGAAGATCGGACAGTAGGTCTCCGAAAGGTGAAAGCCGCTTACGCGGCCCCATTGAAAGTGGGCAGTGGTGGCCCTATTGGTAAGGCGCCAGACTCGTGACCGGAGGGTCCCGGGTTCAATCCTACCCGATCCGAGATCCTCCGTCTTCATTCATGGTGACTGGGAGGGGGGGGGGGCGTTTACAATGCTCGTGGTCGCAAAGTCCTCCAAGCGAGTCCTCTAGGGGTACTGGACCAGGGGTTTGCTCGGCTCCTGGTCCGGATCGAAAGAACAGAGCGCTCTTCAGGGCCCCATCCAACCGGTAAAACTACGAGTAGTGGTAGGTACAGGGGACCCTGGAGTGAGGAGCCCCTTTGAAAATAAAAAAAATGTATTTTTCTTTCTAATATATAAAACACAAACTCCAAAATATGTGTTTGGGGTAAACTCAGAAACCACCGGGCCCCGATTTCGTTCCAATTTTTACAGCAGGTGCTGTTAACCTCAGGGCAAGTTGTTAGACCAGGTGGGAAAAAATCGATAAATGGTTCTTTTTTCGAAATATAAATTTTTGACCGAAAAAATGACTCTATCTAGAGAAATAATTATCTTATCGTCTTGATCTTGGTCTCGTTCTTGATAAAATAGTTCTGCGACATTAAAAAAAAAAAGCAGTAGAACTTCAAAAATGTTCTACAGTTAGTCGCGGCGAGTGAATTAAACGTCTAACGTAAAAACGAGCAAACGACATCGATCACAACAAGGGGAAGTCACAGCTTGAATACGTCACAGAACAATAATTCTTGCTTCAGTAAAAACGACAGAATCGAACGATGTGGGCGAGATTCGATAATTCAGCGGACCGTCTTAAAGCCTCTCCAAGCGAATCCTGCGGGATTTAGGACGTATACCTTTGGTCAGTGAACAATTGACCGTGCACGGATGCGATTTCTTAACAAGTTGTCGACGGTAAAGAGATTTAACTGAAGCTCAGTGTTTAATTGATTTCCTACTTTCTTTTATGGATGGCGCAGTAAAAATTTATGAGTTCGAATATCTTAATTCGCAACAAGGAAGGGGGGTAGAGCGATCAGCGGATCACGGCCGACGGGTCGTGTTCCTGGTCAGACCGCCAATCTCACTGTTAAAAAATTTCCTGAAATATTACGGTAAAAGTTAGTAGCATCCATGTTGCCAATAACTTTTACCGTAAAATCTCTTTTTACTGTAAAATCTTACGGAAGAGAAAACAAGTGTTAAAAAGCGCGAGATGCCAACGACGAGGATCGAACTCGGGACCCAATTTTTACACACCATTTTACTATCCACGATACCAGATGAGACACATCAGGCGAGCGCAGAGGTTGGAAAAACTACATTTCTTTTGTAGCGAACTACAACTACAACTACAACTACTTTGTTATAAATGTAGTTAACTACAACTACAACTACTTTTTAAAAAATGCAGCAACTACAAACTACTTTTGAAATGTTGTCGTTACTTCGCTACTTTTTAAAGAATAAATTTTAAAAAAAAGCATACACGGTTTGAGGATTGACCGAAAAAATCGGAAAAGTGGTTTAGATTAATAAATTAACTTATTTAGACATGGAATTTTTCTATTTTTTATTTATTTATTTATTTATTTGCTCTAATTTGTCCTTTTAAGAATTTTTTTTACAATTATACGAATATTCGCCGCAAGATAGGATTCAAAAGTTGACAGATTGAAAGAATTTAATCTTCAAATTTCTAATAATTTCTTGTCAGGGAATGTTTAGAATTATGAAAATTATTTGTGGGAATATGAAAATTATGATGCCAAATAAACCAACGACGTCAAACAAACAGAATGTATGGCGTCAAAATGATTTATCTAAGATTAGCTCAGATTTTTATAGTTTTAGTTCTCATTGCGTCCGCTGGTGCATTCGTGCAAGATTTTCACTCGTCAGATTCGATGACTGAAGAAATAAAGAAGAAGTTTCTTTATTTCTCTTTTCTTTTTAAAATTTTTTCGTTTATTTATTTATTTTTTCAATTACAAATTTAAAAGTAGTTTCCAGAAATCGCTACAAACTACTATTTTTTTGTATCGCGCTACTCACTACTCTATTTTTTTTTTAAAAGGTAGTGCGCTACACTACAAACTACTAAAAAATGTAGCTACTACAGTAGTTTCGCTACTTGTAGAGAGCTACTTCCGACCACTGGGCGAGCGGAAATAGGGTGTCATATGCATCGCACAGCAAGTCACGTTGTGAGTGTCATCTGCATCGCACAGTAAGTCACGTTGTGATCAATTGGCGCTGCAATCGCAATTTTTTTATCGGTACACCATAAAAGTTTCCTGAATTTTTAACAGTGTAAGAAAATTGTCTGGCAGATATTATTTTACTGACCTCCGGTTATGAATACGATTTTATTGGCTTCACTTGTGCGTTTGTATGCAACTCTGAATAACAAATAAAACCGAATAATAAAACTTTATTTTAAATTCTTTGCCTCATTTTCGAAAGGGGCCGAGCTTCCCTTGTAAGCCTGTACGTCAGAGGTGAGTTAAGAAGGGAAGTCGCATTTTGAAGAGCAAACGTAAACCAAATAATAACTACCTTGATTTAATTTTTCTTTTCATAATTTTTGAAGGGGCGCGGGATCCCTGAACCCCGTCTTTATATACGCCCTTGAGACTTATACTGCTTAATATGTATATTGTATAGTATAGTCTTGAGCAACGGAGAGTCAGAGGGGACATGATTCAGTTATTTAAATTTATCAAAATGGAAGACGTTACTGGGTTAAAGTTTTGCACGGAAAGCAGGACAAAGCCGGACATTGTTTTTAAGCTGTTCAAACCACAAGCTAACCTTGTTAAAAAACAGGAAATTATGAAAAATTACTATTTTAGTTGGGGTTGTGGGCATCTGGAATAGCTTATCGAAAGTACAACCTGCAAAGGAGCTGATAGCTTTAGAAGGGGCCATTAATCTTTATTGGGGACTTTAAGTTGACTATGATCAGTCTAGATGAGCATAGAGCCTGTTGCTGGTCATCATATTTGTATTTGTATAATACGTCCGAGAATTCTCAGTTTGTACTGTTCGTCCGTGAAAGTCGCGCCTAGTACTCGGGAACCATTCCACTTTAAAAAGGGGTGATGGGTTATGAGTGGAAACTTTCCGAAGTTTTCAATTCGAAAAAAAACTTGCATTTGCTATCCTTTTGAGATATTCAACTAAACTAGAGTAAGTGCTCCAGTAGTCGGCCGGTCTCCAGTAGTCGGCCACAATGACATAAAACTCCTCATAAATAGTACATTTTTAGTTCAAAATCAGATACACTGTAAAAACTACGGGTGACGCAGGGGTGCCAATAAGAAAGCTTGGGTGAAAGCAAGGTGCCACGGGGTGCCACAGCGAATTTGAAAAGCTCTTACCGCACTAAAAAGCCTCCCATCGGCACCCTTTGGGGTGAATGAAGCTTGCGCATGCTCAGTGAGACATCTCGCAGTACCAAAAGGCACCTTTGACAAAATGCGCCTGCGCGAGGTCTCATCATCATCATCAACCATTTGAATGGCGGACATCTTGTTTACGTCGACACGACAGAATTTTCGGTACAGTGTTTTCACAGTCTTGGATTTCACCTTGAGTTTATTACAAAAATGGATTAATTCTTCATATTAGTCTTCGAATTCTCACGTAAGTACATGCATTTGATAATAGTTCTAAGAATTTCCAACAGATTTGTACAATCATTTCAAAGTGTACGAACGGAAATTTATCTCTGTGTAGCGAATCTCTTTTGCCGTGCAGATACAAACAAGCAGCAGAACGCGAAGGGAAGGAAAAAAAAAGAAACTCTGAATGACTCTTTCTTTCTTTCTTATTTTGTTTTTATCATACGTATATGTATATGCTATTTTAATGCCATGCATTTCGTGCTGTCGCTAATATCTTTCGTTGGCGTTATTGATAACAAATGCTGAGTTCGTTATTGCCAGAGCTTACTTTTTTTGTTCCATCAGTTGAATTGATCCTTAAAATATATTTCGATTTTTAATCTGTCGAGAAGCTTGACGTTTAACAAACACTGCTTTTCAAATACCCCATATCTTTTATTCCATAAAGATATTTAAATGTCGAACTATACATACCTATTAATATGTTACCCTTGATTAAAATTTTATAAGTTAATGAAACGATTCAATTTTTTATTGATAGAATGATACAACTGAATATTTTTGATTGTTTTTGAAAGGGATCCATAAAATACCTTCCCTCTTCATTTTCGGTACAGATAATGCTGCAGTAAATGTCAATAGCATTTTAAAACTACTGAGTTTAATTCAAGTCACGAATTCTTTTAAAATATGTTGGAAAGTCTGAACTGTGAGAAAATGCCTTAAATTACAAGTTTCGATCATTTTCAAATCGGAATTCAAGGTGAAAATGTACCAAGACTTTGTGAATAAAAGCAATAAATAAAAGTAAACACAATTGAAAAACAAAAACGCACACAGCACAGGGGGGATCTGCAATAGTGAACAGTGAGGGTGCCATTATGCTCTCCTATACGGTTCCATCTTTCACCCGCGCTGCTCGTTGAATTGAGGGTGCCAGTTTTTCACCCAAGCCAAGGGTGAAATCTCGGCACCCTACTGGGTGCCGCTCCTGTTACAAGCGTTTCATCCCGGAAAGGTGCCAATTGCAACCATTAGTTTTAACAGTGTATGACGCATTCACACATTCATGTACCTATCCTCAATTATCAATTAGTGGCAGTTAAGTTTTGGGCACTTTTTTTTGAATTAGTAATGAGTCATTTCATTTTGAATAGTGTGCCCGTCATCCAAGATAGCGATTTTGCTTATTTTTCAGCTAAGATGATTCTGTGGCCGACTAATGGAGCATTTACTAGTGTTGACAACAACTTGGATTTTAACATATTTTTTTTTTACTTTCTGAAACAAGTAGGTGATTCACTATCAGAAAGGTTCATTCTAAAGTTTTACCTTGTTTTTGTTGCTGTATTGATAGCCGAAAGTTCTAAATTAGCCAAGATCAACGAAAGATCTCTTAAATGGCCGACTACTGGTGCTTTTACCCTATGTATTTGAAATGAGCATCGTTCTACGTTGTTTGGTACGGCTCAAAACTCTTCTTATTATTCTTCCCCTTGTTGTTATCTTACCTGACACCCCTATTTTGGCAAGATTAGAAAAGACCTGACGCGTGCGTAAAAACGCGGAAGATTTTACCTAAGAAAATCAGACATTAGTAAAGACTCTCGTTCTTTGTGCCTAGGTGCGAGAAGAAACCCCGCCGAGGAATGGTGCTGTTTCCAAGTCTTCCACCATCCAGAAGAAACCCACCGCCAACAGAGCCGCCCCCGCTGCTAGTTCAAGCACGCCTAAGCCCAAACCCACAACACAGGTAATGCCGCAAAGTTGTCATTTGCTTGCCAAATAATCTACATAGTGTTGTCCGACCTTTTTAGGAAGCGTTCCACTTTTTGGATAAAAAAGCTGCGCTTGCTACTTTCAGTCTTTTCAAGATACAGTAACCCCTCGTTATATCGCGCTTTTCCTGGGACACGAAAAAAGCGCGATATATCCGAAAGCGCTATATAACCGAAGTCATTAAAAATAGTTTTCTATCCAGCATGCAAGTAAATTATACATGCACATACATAAAAATTCATTTTTTCGAACATTAGTTTTATTTTTCAGTCAAAAGTAACAAAAAAATATAACTTTCCGCAGTTGTTACAATGTACAGGTCTTAAAAAATATGTATACAGACATAAAATTAACCAATTGTTTTGGTGAAATAAGAATCCAAAGTCGCATAGAAGAACCTTCGTTTTGTTCATTGATGACAAAAATAAATGAGAAAGAGACCTTTTCTGAGCACTTACATATTTTCTCAAAAATGGTTTCGAACTAAAAGTTTTTTTTTTTTTGGAGACAAAAGAAACTAGCTGTCGTGGCCGTCACGAAACTTTCTTCTATATCTATCTTATGAATTCCGGTTACAAAATAAAATACGTACTCGCCCGAGTAATTGGAGACAGCTCCAATTTCCCAATTATCGTAATAACCCTGCAAATGCAGAATCAATGAGCGAAATTGGAAATCATTGCAAAAGCCTTGTTTAGATAAATTGCAAACATTTTATTTGTTAGTAAAAAGAAATTGGCAACAGTTAAAAATTTCAAATCATTGAAAGTTTTCAGCTGTTTTGATAATTAAATAGCGTGAAAGCGATTTTTTAATGAATTAATTTTTCGCATTGTTGACTAAGCGCAAAAATAACCCCACCCTCCCCCTGGGGCGATTGGCGCCAAAATTTAATCGATGCTTGCTTCCATATTGGGTTAGTGTTATTCCAAATTTCATTCAAATCGCAGCAATATTTCCCGAGATACAGTAGGTGCAATGACAAAATAAGCACTTTTGATTGCTCCACCCCCCTTTGAGATATTGACACACAAATTGAATCAGCACCTGTACTCAATAGGGTCTACCTATGGACCAATTTTCGTTTGATTCCGCCGGTTACTTCCTGAGATATAGCAGTCACCCCCGCGCAGAACACGTGCGATTGCTCCACCCCCCTTCGAGATATTGACAAACAAATTGAATCAGCACCTGTACTCAGTAGGGTCTACCTATGGACCAACTTTCGTTTGATTCCGCCGGTTACTTCCTGAGATATAGCAATCACCCCCGCGCAGAACACGTGCGATTGCTCCACCCCTCTTGGAGATATTGACAAACAAATTGAATCAGCACCTGTACTCAGTAGGGTCTACCTATGGACCAATTTTCGTTTGATTCCGCCGGCTACTTCCTGAGATATAACAATCACCCCCGCGCAGAACACGTGCGATTGCTCCACCCCCCTTAGAGGAATTCGCTAAAAAAAGTCAGGTGCACCAGTTCACATGGTGGTACATATGTGCAAAAATTTTTGTTCGATTTCATTCAGTAGTTTTTGCTCTAGCGCGGCCACAAAAACTGGTCACACACATACAGACTCACACACACACAGACAGACAGACAGACAGACATTTTCCAAAAATGGTCGAAATGGACTCAGCGCACCTCAAAACGTGCAAATCCGTCAAAATTCGACATTCGAAAATTTTCACGAAACCAATACTTTCTTCTATATATTAGATATAGAAGAAAGTAAAAAGCGATATATCCAAATGAGCGATATAACGAGTCGCGATATAACGAGGGGCTACTGTAGTATTTTACTAAGACACTACATGGTCAGCAAACAGAAGACGCCTAATTCCTTTTCAGAAAGAGCTTTGAGATTGAAAAGGAAGATGTAAACGGCTTTCAAATGCGCTTTTCCAGCACATTTCTCGCACTTTATTTAGAAGTCTTTTTGAGAAAAACCAAATTGTTGTGGTTCGACAGGCTTTTTACTCTCCTGATATGGTCCTCGCCGACTTCTGGCTGTTTCACAAACTCGAGAGATGCTTGAAAAGAACGAGATTTCAAACAAATAAGGACATTATGCCTGCAACGGTAACCGAGCTACGCTTTATTCCATAACGGGCCGGTACGGAATGCTTCTAACAACAGCAGCACCGCTGGGAGAAGTGTGTGGAATTCCCAGGAGACTAATTTGAGGGCGGTTAGGTTACCAACGGTCCAGGTTTTAACAGCTTCTTTTCTACGGCAAAAGGACGGCTACTTTTCAATAAGAGCTTGTACATTGCATATAGCATTTTGTGAAGAATGTAATTTCTTTAAAAAATAAGTAAAAAGGATTAAAATGATCATTTAGCATATTTTTTTTAACGTACAAAATGAAACTATTGACCTGAGCAAGATATAATTTCATATAAAAACCTTTTTTGTATGCTTTGTATTTAAAAAGTAGCATAGGCAGCCATTTTGAAAACCGCCGCCATCTTGGATTAAAACGGTTTTTGAAAGTGCCCCTGAGTCTTAATTTCATTGTATAGCGATTGACAACATTCCTACCCAGCAGCATCTTCTTATCAAAATTTGCAGTTTTTCATTGATTTTTCTCAGTAATCTCTCCGGCTACAAGTCAACTTCGAGTTTTTCCTTCTCACATAGGCGGTAAGTGCAATTTGGCTACTTAGTCCGTGGAGTTAGTGCAAAAATATTTCACTTCCGGATACCAGTCTGAAATTTTATGTGGGGCTTAAATTCACATAGGAGGACAAAAAAACGCCGGGAGACACTTGATCGGAGGTCAAGGTCATTCCGTGATGACGTCATCAAAATGGCCGCTTTTACAGGTAAATACGTTCGTTTAACTGCTTAAAACTCCATCATAGATTGAAATATTGCAAAACTCAAATATATCATCTGAAAGCTCTTTAAAAGAGCTATTTAGAAAGATTTAATTTTCTTTCTGAGGTCAAGGTCCCACCTGTAATGACGTCATCAAATTGGCAGCTATTGCAGGTAAATACGTTTTTTAAACCCCCCCTAAAACTCCATCATAGATTTAAATATTTCAAAACTCAAATATATCATCTGAAAGCTCTTTAAAAGAGCTATTTAGAAAAAATTAATTTTTCTTTCTGAGGTCAAGGGCCCACCTGTAATGACGTCATCAAAATGGCCGCTTTTACAGGTAAATACGTTTGTTTAACTCCCCTAAAACTCCATCATATATTTAAATATTTCAAAACTCAACTATATCATCTGAAAGCGCTTTAAAAGATCTATTTATAAAGATATAATTTTTCTTTCTGAGGTCAAGGGTTCACCTGTGATGACGTCATCAAAATGGCCGCTTTTGCAGGTAAATACGTTCGTTTAACTGCTTAAAACTCCATCATAGATTCAAATATTGCAAAACTCAAATACATCATCTGAAAGCTCTTTAAAAGAGCTATTTAGAAAGATTTATTTTTTCTTTCTAAGGTCAAGGGCCCACCTGTGATGACGTCATCAAAATGGCCGCTTTTACAGGTAAATACGTTTGTTTAACTCCCCCTAAAACTCCATCATAGATTCAAATATTGCAAAACTCAAATATATCATCTGAAAGCTCTTTAAAAGAGCTATCTAGAAAAATTTAATTTTTCTTTCTAAGGTCAAGGGCCCACCTGTGATGACGTCATCAAAATGGCCGCTTTTACAGGTAAATACGTTTGTTTAACTCCCCTAAAACTCCATCATAGATTCAAATATTGCAAAACTCAAATACATCATCTGAAAGCTCTTTAAAAGAGCTATTTAGAAAGATTTAATTTTTCTTTCTAAGGTCAAGGGCCCACCTGTGATGACGTCATCAAAATGGCCGCTTTTACAGGTAAATACGTTTGTTTAACTCCCCCTAAAACTCCATCATAGATTCAAATATTGCAAAACTCAAATATATCATCTGAAAGCTCTTTAAAAGAGCTATCTAGAAAGATTTAATTTTTCTTTCTAAGGTCAAGGGCCCACCTGTGATGACGTCATCAAAATGGCCGCTTTTACAGGTAAATACGTTTGTTTAACTCCCCCTAAAACTCCATCATAGATTCAAATATTGCAAAACTCAAATATATCATCTGAAAGCTCTTTAAAAGAGCTATTTAGAAAGATTTAATTTTTCTTTCTGAGGTCAAGGTCCCACCTGTAATGACGTCATCAAAATGGCCTCAAATGACGTCATCACAGGTGGGCCCTTGACCTTAGAAAGAAAAATTAAATCTTTCTAGATAGCTCTTTTAAAGAGCTTTTAGATGATATATTTGAGTTTTGCAATATTTGAATCTATGATGGAGTTTTAGGGGGAGTTAAACAAACGTATTTACCTGTAAAAGCGGCCATTTTGATGACGTCAGTACAGGTGGGACCTTGACCTCAGAAAGAAAAATTAAATCTTTCTAAATAGCTCTTTTAAAGAGCTTTCAGATGATATATTTGAGTTTTGCAATATTTGAATCTATGATGGAGTTTTAAGCAGTTAAACGAACGTATTTACTTGTAAAAGCGGCCATTTTGATGACGTCATCACAGGTGAGCCCTTGACCTCAGAAAGAAAAATTAAATCTTTCTAAATAGATCTTTTAAAGCGCTTTCAGATGATATAGTTGAGTTTTGAAATATTTAAATCTATGATGGAGTTTTAGGGGGAGTTAAACAAACGTATTTACCTGTAAAAGCGGCCATTTTGATGACGTCATTACAGGTGGGACCTTGACCTCAGAAAGAAAAATTAAATCTTTCTAAATAGCTCTTTCAAAGAGCTTTCAGATGATACTTTTGAGTTTTGCAATATTTCAATCTATGATGGAGTTTTAAGCAATTAAACGAACGTATTTACCTGTAAAAGCGGCCATCTTGATGACGTCATCACGGGAGTTCATGACCCCTGATCAAGTGTCTCCCGGCGGTTTTTTGTTCTTATATATGTACATAAGCTCTGTACCAAATTTCACACTGGTATCCGGAAGTGAAATATTTCGGCTTTTTTTGTCGCTAACTCCACAGACTAACTATGGGTCTTTCCATGGAAAAGCAACAAATTTTCTGAAAGTTTCGTGCCCTACCATTACATTTTATCCTGATAAAATTTAGTAGGCAATATGTAGCAATATTCTATACTTCAAACGGTGTTATTTTTTCTTGATTTTTTTTTTTTTTAAATTCATAAGAGATAGCCATGTTTTTGTTCTGCGGATGAGTTAAAGTTGACATTTTTTATCCTTTTCTTCGATTTAGAATATAAAAAGTCATTGATTGCTAAAAAAAATGAATATATATCCCAAGAATAGGATATTTTTCAATATTTAAATGGGAAGAGAAAAACCACTTTTACCTGATAAATTATTTTAGAGAATACTTTTTGTACAAAAATCGTGTCTTAAGTTAAAGCAGTAAGTAACCGCCCCCTTAGCTTAGGTTTAGGGGCAATTACTTACTGCTTTATACACGAGCTTTGCCTCAAAATTTTTGAGTTGTACCGTACCAAGTGCCATCGCTCGTTGGTGTTCTAATTTCACATTTTTTTTTTCAAATGGGGCTGCAGTAGAGGCACAACCTTCTGCAGACCTAGTGTGATCCCCCCAATTAAGCATCCATTCTTTCACGTAGCACCAGGATCGGCGGAATGCCATTACCACGAGGATTTTGACGCCCGGCTCTTTTTGATGTAATTTCCCATTAGCTACCAGTTTTTGTTGGCTCTCTTTGCTCTATAGGAGGATTTCTGCCTCCAGCTCGTTTAATTCCTATTCCATGCTGACGGGTGCCAAAAAGCACGAAACTGCAGTCCATGGATGGAGCAAACGAGTTTGTGGTGTATTGCATGTATTACATCATGTGCCTTTCCCTTCCAGTCCTCCCCGGCCAAACGGGCCTCCCCTGGCGGCGGAAGGGCCCCGGCCCCAGCCGCGAAGGGCGCCGAGGGCCGCAGGCCCCCGGGCCCGGGCCAGGAGCAGTGCCGCGTGTGCGGGCGCAACTTCAACGCGGACCGCATCGAGAAGCACCGCAGCATCTGCCAGAAGACCGCCCAGAAGAAGGTGAAGGTCTTCGACGCCACCAAGATGAGGGTCAAGGGCACCGAGGCCGAGCAGTTCGTCAGGAAGGGGCTGCCCAAGTCAGAGCCCAAGGTGAGACTGATTGCCACGTTCGTTTACTGGATGCGGCCTTTGCGCGTATTTATACCCTGTGTGACGAGAGCTGGCGGCTCAAAGTAAAATTAATTTCCCACTCTCCGCACATTTCCCCTGATGGTTGTCATAGTTACGACGCTATGCACTTTTTCTCCACTTAGCTTTTGCAACAATGGTTGAATGCAGACGGTTAAAATTGCTTGGTGCGTAAACTATTATTCTATTGAAAAATCAACGTCAACAAAGCGCAACATTTTCCTATACTACACTGCAACCTTTCTTGACAACAACATCGTGACGTCAGCGTGACGGTTGCGTGACGTTAGCCTATGAAAAGCGAGCTAGATAAAACGTCACAGCCTACTTGACGAATTAGAGGAGATCGCTGACTGCTTGTGAGCTCTTTTTGGCTCCGCCCGTAGTGACGTTCAGTGTCAAGTTAAGTTGCATTTAGGTATAGAAATGTGTGCTTTGTTTATGTATGACTAGATTTGTTAGAAAACGTTGAGAAATAACTAAGACATGAGGAGATAAATAAAAGCGTAAGCCTAAATTCGATCAACATAAAATAAATGAAATGTCTCAACAGTAGTGCATAAAAAAAAGAGTGGAGCTGTGGTTCCCACGGAGAC
>JAXGGA010015631.1:0-28677 GCA_038373865.1 Uloborus plumipes
CTTCTGAAAGAATATTTATTTTTTCCAATTTCCCTAACTTTTTCAAAATAATTTCAAAATTACATCCAATTTCTTTTAGCTAATTTTCATAAATAAAAATACAGAGGAGACTGTGGTGAGCTCGGTAATTAAGAAGCACTCTTAGTTTAAATGTATTTTTAAATTATTCTTATCCATTTAGTTCAAAACTTATTCGTTGTCAAAATTATAAAGTTGTGTAAAACACACAATGGTAATCGAGAAAAATATCGACAAATGAAAAATGTTTTAACATTGTATATATGTACATATTTGTTCGAATTAGGAAAATTAACTTATTAAAAAAATTATGTCAACTATATAGGGATTTTTTTTTATGTTTGGTCCGTTATAGTTCCAGATTACATGCTATAGTGATGTTTGCAAATTTTTTTTTTTTTTTACTGTTAGTAAATTTAACTATCATAGTTTCTTATTGAAGGTATGCTTTTAAAAATGATATTTAAAAATCATTTTTTCAGCCGATCAATCGGCAAAATTTGGCCTATTACAAACAATCAGCAGAGGGGCCGAATATAGAAGATTAAACGGTACTGCCGATTAATCGATGCGTCCCTAATTATTATTATTCTATAGCGCAGTAGTGAAGCAAACGGTGAGGAAAATCTATCCTCATTAATAAATCATTTGCATACAAAATAAAATCGTTTGTATTCCTGCGCTTCGAAAATAAAATTATTCTTTTTGGGATGGCAATGATCTGGATTTAACATCAAGAATTTTTCTAACTTTGCATTTAATCCGGGCAGTTTTTTAACCTGTGCTTCTCTTATCCTTGTTTATACATTGCAGGTTATGGATATATAGATCAAAGGCTCCATTTCCTACATAATAAAATGTTTATACATTGAACAGTCACTAAACGCGTCAACACTTATTTTGGAGAAGAATTTATCTCCTCAACACCATACACAAACAACAAAAAGTGTTTGAAAAACGCTCTACATAAGAAAAGCATTCCAACCGGAGCTTGCGTATGTATGTGCAGCACAAGGTAGAAAAAAAGAAAAAACGATGGATGAAAGGAAAAAAAAATCTCGGCATGCCCCCCTGGGGTTCAGCTCTACCTCCAGCATGGCGCATCCAGCGAAGCAGGGGGCGGTGCGAGGTTTCTTCCCATTGGCCAGCATCCTCAGCGCGTGCAGCCGACGTCATCGCACGTGCCCCCCTTCGCCCCTTCGGACCGGACCGCACGTGCTGCTCGCGGTCGAAAAAGAGCGGCCGGAGCAGAAAAGCGCCAGCACGTTTTTTGAAGATGAGCGCGCGGTCGCTGCTGAGGAGAAAAAAGATGGTAGTTTCGGTTTCCTGGGTGCCCTTTGTTTAAGTTGTTATTTTGTTCTGTTGTTCGGTAGTGAGCTTGGAAATTTTTGGATTGCACAGCAGGGGATTTTTGAAGACTTTGTAAATTTTTGTACCTGTGGTGTTTTACAATATGCCGACGAAACGTAATCAAGAGCTTATGGATTTGAGACAAGTCAGCGACAAAAAGGTAATTATTCCTCATTTTTAGTGGAGTTTTCAGTCTTTAAATACTGCGTTAGTTTTATTTTAGTATCATCTCGAAAACAATAAACGCGTAACATTTACAAGTGTATTCAAAAAAAAAAACATTGTCGTTCGTTAAGGATATTGTTCTTTTATCATTGCGAAGTACGCAATATCATTGCGAAACAATTGTTTGAAAATTAATGTTAACAAACTGTTCGTATCAAAATAAAAATTTTAATTTCCCTTGATGCAATAGTGTGGGTTTTGTATGATATTTCTAGCGTAGGATACCCGAACTCTTTTCCTCATTTCTTAACTATAACTCTCATCTTTTTTTCTTCCTTCTTTTTTCCCCTTTTCTACTTTTTTTCCCTTTCTATTAATCTTTTATGTTCTTTTCCCTAATAGTGTTTGTTCTTATTTTCACTGCTAAAGTAATTACCAGTGAAAATAAGAATAAACACGTTCCATAGCTAAAGAAATGGCAATATACAGTGCACCTCCTTTTTTGATGTGGAATTAATAAAAAAAAGTAGTGCCTCATATATAAAAAGAAGTAAAATGAAATTTTACTTCTTTTCACCATTTTCTCTCCCAAGAAAGGTGCGTCGTTGAAAAAGTAAAGATTAAATCTTGAGGGAGAAAATTAATCTAGTTCTTTCTCTATTTTGCTTCTTTCTTTCTTTTTTTTTTTTGTATCAATTCCCTTTGTGAACATTGAAAAGTGTACTTTCTTAGAACAAACTGAATGAACTTATTTTCCATTCGACAATTTATTGTAACAAATATATATATTGAGCGGTTTTAATACTCATTTCACAGAACAAGCTCTTATTCACAACTCATATAAAACAAAATTCCCCTGCATATCATGATTTTCCACTTAGAAGACATCAAGTGATATTGTTCGGAGCAAGCAGTTGATAGTGTTTCAGCAAAACCGGATTACTTTATTTTTGATTTTGGTGCGAGGTCTCATTTTAAGCTCTTTCTAGGATATATATTGTTATCCGGAAAACTTTCGTTAAATAATTCTATTATTTCATGACGTTTTCATGTCACCCAACCTGCGACTATAGGGTTTCATTTTTACAATAATGATAATGCCATAACTTTCTGAATTTCCTTGGACGTTTTCTATGTTTTGTGAAAGTACGCGTGATAGTGGAACTTATTTATTCCTCAAACTATGCTATGAAACATTCTGTTTCTCCAGAAGTTTGACTTAACACTCATTACTTTCTTATACAGCTCAGTACGTCTTAGGTACGTATGAAAATTTGGACAGCACAAAGCTTTTCCAAAAAAATGTTTGCCATTAAGTAAAATAAATTTTTTATTATTTTCAACATTAACTGAACAAATAATAATGAAAAACATAAAAAACAATCAGGGACAGAATGTATAAATTGCTAAACAATGCAAAAAGGGTACACATCCCCCCCTCCCTCCCCCCCCCCCCCCCCACACACACAAAAAATCAGACACTAGTTTCGAGTTAGCAAGGAATGGTTTCGTGCTTTTGAAGATATACATCGTATTGTATGTCTATGAACACAAGAAATGACGGTGGGTTAGTTATGAATGCACAAAAATAAAAAATAAATAAATACTTTTGCACAAAAAAGGAGATGTAAAATCAGAAATGTTATAAACGCACAAATTTGAAAAATCGTAGACAGACCCGTGTCTCTGGATTTTAACGAACCCTTTTCAGAGCATTTAGACGTGTTGATGAATGTAAAAAACTCTAACAAAGGGTTTTCTGAAATCCCGAAACACGTGCTGTTTTTTTTAAATTTTATTTGCAACTTGCACGTTTATAACGTTACTAATTTTACACATTACTTGCATAAACGATCTCCCAACAAACTTGAAATATTGAATATTTATTGCTGAAGGTCGTTGATAAAGCTTCATGTCACACTAGAACTTCAGGACTAAAGGATTATCTTTTATGAAATGTTTCAGAGCCCCGAAGTGGCGTGGTTGAAAGTAAAAAGGCTCCTGTGCCTTGAGCCAGGCTCAAATCGAGGCAGGTGCTTAACCCATTTATGCCCACGTTTTTTTTAACAATTTTTTCAATTTTCATCTGCTTAAAACTCTTGCTTGGAAGGGTTTACATACATTTTAGACGTAAAATAGATCGCCGTTGCCATATTTATTAAGTTATTTGACGTCCTGTTTATGGGACACTAGGCAGATATGTGGCCAAAATACGATCTTACTTGACTTTACTTTTGCAAAGTAACATTACAGAAGGCATCTGTGATCCATTTTAAGTAAATCATTTTAAAATAGTTTAGTTTTATGAAAAAAAAGTTCGCAAAAAAAAAAAAAAGCTTACTTTCTGTGGCTACCCATACTGGATCGTTGCTTGACTGATTCGTCTGAAAATAGCTGTCAATAAATAAACTCTGATGTCCATCTAGTGATTCTATCTGGTTTTCTCAAGAAAAGAGACTATATTTAACTTGTGAGAGACAGCTTTAGTAAAATGATAAACCCATTACAGGTTTTTGTACACAGTAACTAACAAGCGTCCCGTTTTTAGGCTACTGGTCATAAATGGGTTGAATGTTATTGACCGGTGTAGCACTTTTTCCGATCATGTACTAATGCACTTCAAAAAACAAGCTGCTGTTTTTACAGTATAATACTGGCAGGCGAGGTTCTAGTTTAAAACTGTAAAATGCACAGTAGTAAACGGTAAAACTAGAAATTTTACAGTTTATTACAATAAATTAGCCATATTACACTGTAACACGACAGTATAATACTGGCAGCAGAGGTTCCAGTCTGAAACTAAAATGCCCAGTAATAAACTAAAACTACCAATTTCAGTTTATCACTGTAAACTAGCAATTTTACTGTTAACTACAGTAAAATTACCAATTTTACAGCTTATTACTGTAAAATTACTTATAAAATTAGCTGTAGTATACTGTAAAACAACATTTATTTTTTGTAGTGTTCACGTAGGGTCAGTAGAGGAAGAACGGAGCATAACTTTAATGTTTAAAATTTATATCCTTTCTTTTCTTCTGGATGAGTTGCGATATAAAATGTTATCCATGTTATGCATTGCGTCCAAGACTACACTATCTGAGAGTTATTGCGCTGCAAGAAGGGAACTGTTGTTTTTACAGTATGACACTGGCAGCCGATGTTCCAATTTAAAACTGTAAAGATGCATAGCAATGAACTTTAAAACTAGCAATTTTAGTTCCTTACTGTAAAGTTAGATTTTGCAGTTTATCGCCGTAACATTCAACTGCATTATACTGTAAAAGCAACAGCATAATACTGGCAGCAGAGGTTCCAATTTTAAACTGCAAAATGCACGGTAATAAACTGTAAAGTTAGCAATTTTACAGTTTATTTCTGTAAAATTAACAATTTTACAGTTCAGTACTGTAAAACCAGAAATTTTACAGATTATTACTGTAATATTAGTAATTTTTACGGTTTATTACTATAAAATTGACTGTATTATACTGTAAAAACAACATTCATTTTTTACAGTGTGGGTATGAAAAATTTGACTTCATGACTGATTTTAAGTACGAATGAAATTTTATTACCTTTTATCCCAGAAACTAGAGGGTGAATGGGAACACCATTATTCTCTTCATTTATCTTCATGATTTTCTCTTCATGAGATTGTGTCGATGAAGTGAAAACTTAAAACAAGAAGTGTTTTATTTTAAAATCTTCCTTCAATTTTAATTTAAAATAATATTATGATGAAGTTAAGGGCAAAGAAAATTAATGCATCGTTAAGGCAAAAGTGTTGTATCATCTAATATAAAAAGAATCCATTAGATTATTAGATTCAACTTTCGTTCAGGTAAAATTACGTTTAGTTTAATGACGGTGCTTTTTATAGATTAAAGTTAAGAAATAATAATCAATAAATAAGAATAAAAACAATAGCTGTTTTTTAAAATTTCAAGATTGAAATTTATTATATCTTAGTATGAAAGATTTTTCCATTTGATTCGTTAACCTTTTTTGATTCTAAGATTCGCATTTTCCTTTCGCAATGCCAGTAACTTTAGCTGTAAAACGCACGAGAATTTTTTTTAGTAATATGATAATAACATTGAGATGACAGAAATCACAAAACACAAAGATAAAACGCGCATTACTATTCTTTACGTCTCACAAGAAATTTTCGAAAGCCTGAATTACACTTATTGTCAAATGTCACACAAAAAAAAGAGAAAGGGCATTCGATTACTAGAATAAATATATATAATTACTAAACTTCTCTCTCGAAAAATCAGACTTGTTTCCTTATTGAAAAATGTACATCTACTCTGAGATCATAAAAACATATCAAGTAACATTTTGCAGACGATTCAAATCACGTACACCGTCAAAGAAAATAAAATAAATAAACTGGCAACTATATATTCTTTTAAACCTCTTACATTTATATTTCACGTCTGAAAATACTCAATTAAAACACGTTACGAAAAAATAACTATTTTCACCTAGAGTAATGCTGGATACACTCAAAATGATGATAATTACTTCCAAGAATAACATCTAAATTACTCGACAGCTTCTACATGAATAATGGAGTAAAAAAATAACCAGCAATTTTCTTTCACCCCAGTCGTCCGATCTGATGCAAATTACTTATTGACAGGTAAAACGTAAACATAAAGAATGTGTCATTAAAAAAATTGCAGGTGTCATTTTTTTTTCATACTATAATGGAGAGTTACATCACGCATTCGATTTTTTAATACATGATTATTAGTTGAGTGCGTTTTTGAAATTGAATAAAGAAGTTTCGATCCCGACAGGTGCTTCTTATGGACATGATGATAATGCTCATAATTGTAGATGCAACCATTAGAAACAAGCCGTTGACAGCCTATGTGATTAGATGATTAGGCTATAAAATCGTTTTTGTTGTTGAACTTATACTAATTGTTTCAATGGTTCGTTGGACTGAGGTTTTCTCCGCATTAATAGATGTTGCTATATTTTTTATTTTGGCATTTCTTTCGTTTGGATGTCTTCTTCAATCTGTATTTTCAATGTTCTTCTTCTGATATATTTATATTTTTATCTATTACTATGATCATAGAGTCATAAGAGTTATTATTTAAAAAAAAAACTGCATGGATTGGGAGCCATTACATAAAGTTCGTATATGAACTTTGTGACCCGAAAAATCTGGAGATAGAGTTGACAGTAACTTGTACGCAATAATTAGTTATAAAATAGAATACTTATGGATTATGTATTATGAGTATTTTATTTATTTATTCATTTATTTGTATAGAGCTCAAGAAAATGCGTTGAAAATTTTAATAGTTATTTAAAAATAGTGGACTGTACAGATTTTTGATTAGTGTTTTGCATGAGTACACTGGAACTACGCCCTAGAATAAAATGAATGTACTTCGCTATTTTATATTAATAAAAAGAAAACTATCATAGGGGGTGTTAAGGAACCGGTAAGTAGTGAAGTTTTTTCTTTAGACTCTAAATTTTTAGCAAGTTTTCATTTTTAAACAGTGCTGTTTCTGCCCACCTTATCAACAACATTTGTCATCTAGTGAGCAAATTTTCACTTCCGGGAAGGTAAATTCAATTGGTTTTTGATCAAAAGATCTAGACGTCGTATTTCAGATAACAGTCAGTTTTCCAAGTTTTTTTTTGGTTTTATGACGATTGAAAAAGAGGACACTCGTACATTGTGATGTCAGGAGCGTTTATTCCAACGATTTTCAGCAAAAACGGTATCTGATACATGACAAATGCACGATCTGAGAGCTCAAAAGCGAACCTTGGGAAAATATATAGGATTGCGGCGCATTCCCTACCCACCGTACTCAGGAGCGGCCCGATGGGAGGTCACTGTGACTTCCCAATAATTTCCGTATGCGGCACATTTTGCTGACGATTCGGCAATTTGAAGACAAAATAGCAACATTGAGAATATTTGTTCTTTTAATTTTTCGAATTGTTTTTTCAAAAGATGCCTGATATTTTTTCTCACTAAATGTTATGCATGTATGACATGTGCGTATGCTTGTATTTTATCAATCGGTAAAATTGGAACTTCATTCGGCAAATCGATAATTTGCCCCCTCCCAAAAATTTTAGTTCGGGGCTTCCCTAACCTTACTCACCTTGCACTGCGTCCTCTGATTTCTTTAATAACGAGAGTATTAAATCACTGATTCAAAATTTGAAATTGCTGAAAATATATTTATTTGGAAAAATAATACATTGCTTTCCAATCCCTCATATAATTGCCGAAATTATGAAATTTTTAATAAATTGCTTTCCACGTGCAGCAATTATAATTTTTACTGAGTTTCATTCAAATACTTTTATAATTAAAATTCTAATACGAGCAAAAAAATGAATTAACGAAGAAAGTCACAGAATGGTAGATGCATTAATACTGACTCCACGTAATTTTATAGGTTGCTCTGAAAAATTAGGATTAAAGTCAACTATCTGTTTTTCCTTGAACTTATTATTTAACTTTTATCTTCGTTATAAGGTCGATTGCAGTTACCATCTTGTCCAATTAGATTGCAAATTGAACGTAGACACTAAACACAGTTGGTCGAATGTCGGCGATGCTAGTTAAAATGAATATAGAAAATGAGCTCCTTAAGTTACTTTTGAAGAGGTGTGCCCTTTTTTGATCAATCACGATTGCTTATTGATTTCACTTTGACAGCTGAGTTGACATTTTTCATTTTATTTCCGGTTTGCTCACGTAACGTTGGAACTTTTTACAAACGTTTTGAGATGGCAGTCACAACGTTAACAAACATTTTGAAACGTTTATGAAACGAAGTCGTAAACGTTAATAAAACCTTGTCCAACGAACTTGAGTTTTTCAGTTAGAAATAATAAAAGAAGCAGAAGAAAGGAAAGAAGAGCACGTTTTAGTGGTGTCCCAGCGTAAATCAGTATTATGGATTTTTTACATGTCATCGAAAATTCAGTGCAGTAAGGTTATATACAGTGCGTCGCAAAAGTTTAAGCACAACCGAAATCTTTTGATAAGACGAAAAGTATACACCAAAAAGCTTTGAAATTTTTACTGTAATTAAACAAACAGCTTACAAATCCATGTTTCGAATTTGGAAACAATTCATAGAAATTAAAATACGATTACATGATAAAATCAAAATTTTGCTGTCGCAAAAGTTTAAGCATAAAAACGGAATATATATATTTTAGAAAGCATAAAAGTCTTTTAGTAGTCTATGGTGTTACCGTTGCATCTGATGAGTTCGAATATGCGATTTTTTATCGATAGCATGAGATTATGGAATGTTTCGTGAGTTAGTCTGTACCAGGCTTCCTCGATTGCAGATTTAAGCTCTTGAACAGAGCAATACTGCTCCCCATTTTGGTATACGTCACGTGCGAGAATTCCCCAGATGTTTTCTATGTTATTTAGATCCGAGCTGAGTGCTGGCCAGTTCATTATAATAATATTTTGAGAAGCAAGCCATTCTTTCGTACTACGGGAATTGTGTATTGAAGCGTTGTCTTGCTGAAAAATCCAATCAGGACCACCTAGGACTTCACCAAATGGTAACAAATGCTTTCTCAGGGTATCTTGATACCTTTCTGAATTTTGTCTACCCTTTAGAAAGCTAAGAGAAGTTTGTCCGTTGAAGCAAAAAGCGCCCCATACCATGACTGAACCACCACCATGTTGCCTACTGAATACGCACTTCGGATCTTTCCTCAAGTCACGCCAGTAGTATGAGAACCCATCTGAACCGTCTAAATTCCATTTTTTTTCCATCAGAGAACACAACAGTAATCCATTCGTCACTATAATGCATTGCATATGATGCTTTGCCCACTGCAGTCTTGCTTGTTTGTGACACTTTTTCAGAAAAGGTTTGCGAACTAACTTTTGTTTTTTGATAAACCCTGCTTCTTTTATTCGTCTGCTTATGGTATCACGTGATAATTTTGTTACAAGTCTAGTTTTTATTTGATTAAGTGACAAATTTTCAGTTAAGGCCAGTTTTTTAATTCTTCTATCCTCACTAGAGGTAGTTTTTCTCGGTCTTCCTGAGCGAAACGCAGGTTTAAATTGATTTCCACGTTTCAGAACATTATAAATACCACGTTTAGATCGATTTAAAACCACTGAAATTTGCATAACAGAGTTACCTTCTGCTTTCAGCTTCCAGAGTTTCACAACTTCTTCAGACGAGAACTGTAGTGACTTCGGCATCTTGATAACACTTTAAGCCATTGCTACACTATATAACTCGTTCAAAAGAACTGCACTGGTTCTTCACGCATCACGTTTCAAGAGATATTTGCATAAAATCTGATCTGTGCATAAACTTTTGCGACAGCCAAAAAAATATTTTTTGTATTTTCTGATTTTCGTTGCGGTTGTATTTTTTAAAACTTCAAACACTTAATTAGGATCATAGTAGCCACTTACAGTATAAATATGAAAGCATTCTGCTGAAAAGATTTCTTTTTATTCAAAAATTTGCATAGTGCTTAAACTTTTGCGACGCACTGTACAAGGATTACTCGTTAAAAGGCGGGACGAAGTGGAGAAAAGTAAGACTGTATGTGTTTGTTTTGATGAAAATTCATACATCATTCACAGTATAAAACAAAGTCGAAATTGGTGACTCTTTACACATCATACATCATCGAGTAAGACAATATGAGTCGGTATTGGTTATTCTTTATACGTCATCATCCAGTGTAGAATAAATCAATATAACTGCATTTTTGAATCTTTATTAGTTACATTATAACTAATGATAATTCTTTTTTAGTTTATTTAATATTTTAACCGTATTTCACTTCTTGTTCCAGGCTTCTAAACCCTTGATGGAAAAAAGGCGCCGTGCTCGCATAAACCATTGCTTGGCACAACTGAAATCGCTAGTCATTGACCCAACAACTACAGAGGTGACTACTGTTTTTATGATTTTAGTTTATCTCTCTCTCTCTTTGTTTGGATTTCATTCATTTACAACAGAAATGTGTGAATACCTTCGTATATTTTGGATTTTCTGTTCACTCATTGTACAAAAAAATATTAAGTTGCTAACTCCACGTTAACAAATAAGTGCAACAACTTCCAATTAGACTCTGGCTATGATAAGAATCGAAAGAAAAAAAATGATGGCCACGGTGTCAGGGGAAGGTATTGATAATGACGAAGACAACGACGACGATGATAATGATGATTTAAAAAAAAAGCATTTTTCACCTCTATGACGCACGCCGCCTAGTCACCACACGCACATGAGCCATAGTTGAGACCAGTGGTTGGAAAAACTACATATTTTTTGTAGCGAACTACAACTACAACTACTTTCTTATAAATGTAGTTAACTACAGCTACAACTACTTTTTTTTTTAATGTAGCGAGCTACACTACTTTTGAAATGTAGTTGCTACTTCGCTACTTTTTAAAAAATAAATAAATAAAAAGAATACACCGTTTGAGGATCGACCGAAAAAATTCGAAAAGCGGTTTAGATTAAAAAATTACCTCATTCCAATACGGAATAGAAATAGGAATTGTCTTTGAATTTATTTGTTACTTTTCCTTTTTGTTCCTTTTATTTACTAAAATTTGTCCTTTTTAGCCACAAGAACCACCTTGTTTTCTTTCTTCGTTCTCTTTTTTTTTTCATTTATTTTTTTTATATTTAATTTAAAGTAGTTTCTAGAAATCGCTACAAACTACTACTTTTTTGTATCGCGCTACTCGCTACTCAACTTTTTTTAAAAAGTAGTGCGCTACACTACAAACTACTAAAAAACGTAGCTACTACAGTAGTTTCGCTACTTGTAGCGCGCTACTTCCGACCACTGGTTGAGACAAACCTAACCTGGCAGCCTTGTAATGCTGTGATTAGGATCTGTGTTTTCTTCTCCACAAATTTTATCTTTCCATGGCTCAGGCCCGTCATTTGGGGGGGGGGGGTGATCAGGGGGGTCAATTGCCCCTCCACCCTGGCTTTGAGAAATAAATGTATTTACATATAAGTGGGCATGGTTTTTTATGTTTTCCGATGAAATTGCATTTTGTTCGGTCCCTTTGCCCCCCCCCCCCCCCTCCAGGAAAAACTTGAAATGACGGCCCTGCCATGGCTCAAATAATCTTAAGGAATTCTAAAACTAGACTAAAGGAACATCCAAAATTTAGTTAAATGTTTTTTGTTACAATGATTTTGCTTTTTTTTTTAATAGTATTAACAAACGTATACAATTTTTGAAAGAAAAAAAGCGAAAATCATTTGAAATGCAATGGAAAGAACAAAACTTTTCTTTTTATTATTCAAAACTGACCTAATAAATTATTGATTGCCTAAATTTCAGTACATGTCATTCTAGTCTTATTTGTTGTTATCAAATGCTGAATTTAAAATATGAATCCAGCATTTTTAAATAATACGCTTTCCTTTGTAATAATTGTAATTCATCGCTTTATGTTTATTGCAGAGATCAAGACAAACGAAACTGGAAAAAGCAGACATCTTAGAGATTACAGTTCGGCATCTTCATGACATCAAGCGAAAGCAGAGAACTGGTACGGAAAAACATTATTTTATAAATATGTCAAATCTATTTCTAACGAATACAAAAAATAGTGTAGTGGGAAAGTAAATGGGTGCAAGCAATATATGCAGGAAAAAGGTTTTGAGATATTTGAAGAAATGCGTTTACAATAAGGAAACGTTGGAATGGATGCTTTTTCGCAATTTATTTTCAACGAGAACCAAATAAGCAAGTTTGGACAGTAAAACTAAAGTTCAATAGATGGCAAAAAGGCAAAAATAAATAAATGAATAAAAAAAGTAAATAAATAAATAACTAAAAGAAAAATTTGCAGTTACAACTCTTTATCATCTAAGCTTACACAAACACACATTTCGTTCAATTAAGTGACTTGTCAGATGCTTTCGTACCTGCTGTGTTGCTATTTGTCAAAAAAAAAGTATTTTGTTCGTGAACTGAACTCATAAACTGTACTTTTATGAAACCCGTTCTTAAAAAATTCCGATTTATCACTTTTTCTCTCAAAACGGTTCCAAAAATGAGCATTAGGTTTGAATTTTCATCCTGTTGGAATCTCATGCAAAAAATAATGAATCCCGATAGTTTTCCTAGCAACCTACTTGATTTTTCTCTGCATCAATCTTCTCGCAGATGTGCATAAACGCATAAGAATCTTTGAATGAATTGCATTATAAGAGATACAAATAACTTCTTTCATCATTAACTCTGTACCTCAGAACCAGACTAACGTAAGTCCATTTTCGTCATTTTTCAGTAGAGGGGAAAAACGATGTATTCGACAATCGTTTTTCCCCTTTACCGAAAAATGACGAAAATGGACTTACGTTAGTCTGGTTCTGAGGTACAGACTAACTAAGTTTATTAAGTCTGTTAGACTTCAAGTTTAACTTTTCCTCTCCTAATTATGCAAAATATGCTAATTAATGTCACATTACTGTCAGTTTTAATCAACGACTTTTTTAAATTGAAACAGAATAAAATTAGCTTAACAATCGTTCTCTTGAAATTAAAAAAATAACAGTATTTATTTCTATTACCATTTGGTGGAAAAAGAATCTACAGCTGCAGCTTAATCTGAAGGAGATTCAGTTGAATGGAAAACATACCAGTTTTGTCCAGTAATTGAAAAAAAAAAACTTTTTCAGAGAAATATTATATTTCAGCTTCAGTAATTTTAAATTCAAAGCAAGGTTTTGTTCACTTTTTGTGTTTTAAGAGACAATGAAAGAACATGATATATTCGAATGAGTGATAAAACGAGGTGCTATGTACCGAGAGATTGTGTAGCTTCGAACCTGCGCAAATGCCAGAAACCTGAAGTGCAAACCAATTAAGATCAATTTTGGCTAACGCAAAAAACATACAATTTTTTAACGACTTATAATTGGTGTGTCCATTATAGAGCTATTAATCATTTCCTTCAGTGAGAAGAATTTTGTTTTCACTGGAAGAAAGCAGAGCTCAAGTATATGAATACACTGTAAAAAATAAATGTTGTTTTTACAGTGTAATACAGTTAATTTTATAGTAACTTTACAGTAATAAACTGTAAAACTACTAATTATACGATAATAAACTGTAACTGAAATAGTTTTACAGCTTATTACTGTGCTTTTGCAGTTTTAAACTGTAAGCTCTGCTTTCAGTATTATACTGTAAAACTAACAGATTATTTCTGCAGTGTACGGAACAATGTTCTGTTATCCTTTTATTATAAAAACAATAAATCGCAACGAGAGAGAAAATTTTTAACGTGCTGTAGAAAATTAATGCTTATTTAGGTGTGCCACTCCCTCGAGGAGTAGGAGAAGTACAGTTATATTTGTTCCTAGCACTAACACTCCCCAAATTCCAAAATTTCTTTCAACCGAGTTTATCATAGCCATTCTCTGTATTATGAAGCATACGACAGGAATTTCAATGCGTGTTCACTAATGGTAAAAAAAGGGAAAGAAAAATCAATATGTGTTTATATAATTATTGCAAATTAAAGTCAAATTATAACTTTAACTTGTAATAATTATAATCTATAAAATTTACTTCTAAAATTAAGTAGTGCTTTTTCCCGTGTATTCCATTGCGTTTTATTGTGGTTTATAATTAACAGGAAATTCAAAAAAGATAGAGAAATAGCGGCTAAGCAATCAATTCAAGTATACATTATAATTTTTGCAGAATTTCTTTTCTGGAAAATATTGATTTCAATTTCGTGCTAAGCTTCGTCCTTTATTATTTATAATTGCTCGAAAGAAAATATTAAAAGTTTTTTCCTTTCTTTACCATTCAAAAACTAACTAATTGAACTTGATGCCGGAATCAACTTTCCAAATCTATGCATCCCCATCTATCCATCCCTTCAAATCTCTAAAATTAAAAGTGTGCAATATGATAAGGGATTCGAAGGTTACAGTTTCTACATTCAGGGTTTTCTCTCCTATGATAAAAGAACATAGACCCCTTTTTCATAATAAATATCATCCTAACAAGAACTGGTAGATATTTATATATATGTGTACTTCAGCATATATAGTATCACCTTGTAATGGCACAACTCAGTTGCGGAGCACTGTTTAATAAGATCACTAGAGGATTGATATCACATGGACATTTTTTTGAGAAAAAATATATATTTCTTGCTCAGAATATACTACTTTTAATGGAAAAATATGAAACTGTACGACAGAACTGATTTCAATAAGTACGCATTGAAATTTTATCTTTCATTATTTTATTTATATAAATATCCCCCCCTCCTAATTTAGCGTTCACGTGTGGAATTGTGCTTCAATTATGTAACTTTTACGAATCCTCAGTGTTACGCCGAAATGCACAATAGAATCAACCACGAAAAAGAGCCTTATAAGTCATTTCTTTCGAAACAACTAAAGAGCTGATCTGCAGGGCCTAAATACTTTACTGAATAGTCCAACAAGGCCGTGGCCTAGAGCCTCTGTAATTTAGCGGCCCCCCAAATGGCTAAAAATGCTCTAGTCAAAGGATAAAATTGCTTTGACTTATGCCTAATGCACAGGGCCTATATACACAAGGGGCTCCAAAAAAGTATTTCACCTAGAGCCTCTAAATATCCTAATCGAGCCCTGCTGATCTGCATACCACACAGCTTGTGAAATTTTAATAATGGGGATAAGTCTTCTAAATTGAATTTCAAATGTGTCTTAAAGTGATGTCATTCGGGACATACGGACCCTTAAGAGGCTGGAATATCTGGGTGTGACTTGAAGTCTAAATTCAGCCACCACTTGAACAGGAACAAGAAGTGAAGCAATCAATTCTCACTGCTCAAATTTTTTCCGAAGCCTAACTCTCCCCCTCGAATCGAATGTTAATTTTTTTTCGATCTTAAATCAAACCGGGCTTATCGGCAAACGCCTCGGAGGCGTCGTTTCACGCGTCTTCGACACATCCAAAAACCGCTGATAAATATGTCCACAAACTCCATGACAAATGAGGACGCTTTTCATTCCTCACACCCAGTTATGTAAAAATGACAGCTATTAGATGTCCGCTAATGGACAGATGACAAATGGCTGCGAGCTGGACAGGGCTGGTGTTGTTGAGACAGACCCCGTGTGCCCTGGAGCCTGGAAGTGAACTCTTATCTGAAGATCACTCTGCAATGCCGTGAATCGCTTAATTTATGTTTCAATGAGCAATAAGAGTCTTGCATTGACCGTCTTCTTGATTTATTTTCGCAGTCAACATTTGCATATCTTGTTTGCTCCGCTGATATTTACAACTTGTAGATGCATTCGCGATTAAATGTTGCCGATTTGAAACCCATTTCTCATGCTTTCTAATTGCTTGAATTTCTTATGGGTATTTTCTAGTTCGTTCTGAAATTTATCGTGTTAATGACTTTTAGTTTCAGTCATTTTAAATTTCTTTTTTCGGACTATTGGACGTTATCTAGGTTCCAGAGAAAACACTTGATTGAACAACTCAGTCATTAGGTTTTTGAAGTTTTTTCCTCGTCAGCTCAAAATTTATCCATTCTAGCTAAAAGTTTATTGCTATGTTTTCGGATTACCGGATTCGTGGATTATAGAGCTTCTTAAATTTTCGTTCAAAAACAATATTTTATCAATAAGACTGTTTTTCTTTAATTCTGATCTAAATACACATATTTTTCAAGTTTTTGATTCTTTCCCTATAAAAACTCATATTTTATGTGATTTTCTTTTGAAGATGTAAAAATTCATCCTATTTTTATTTATTTTTAAAAACCCAATTTTTAAATGCGAATAAGATCAGAGTCCGAGTCAGGAACTACTCTTTGATGGGCTTGGATTCTTCACAAAAATAATACATGAAAAGTGGTTTGATCTTTAAAATTTTCGATACTCATTTTTGTTTCTGAATGAAAACTCCCAAATTAGAACTGTGAGTAAATGAACATGCGTCTAAAACTTACAGTGGGGCATTGAACCGAGTCGTTCGAAAATTACTTACGCTAACTGTATACGTTGATCATAAAAGGTATCATCTTTAACACAGATATTCTCAACCTGCATGGCTCAAGCATTAGCGAATTCAAATCAATACTGAACTAAAATGGTACCGCTTAATTACGATCCAAGAGCTCCATTATTTGTTTTGAGACACAAAATTTCCAGTTTAATTGCAGATTTGTAGTTAATGTAGAAGAGTAGCTTTAGCCTGAAAATAACAACGATGCATTATTATTTATATTGCGGGGAGTACGATGAAAGTTAAGATCATAAACTGGATCACAAGTGCTAATAAAAGTGCAAAAAGGATGAGAAACGCTGTTTTAAAATAAACATCGCTTTGGTAGATAGAGATGAGATAATTGTATTAACATTATGAGGTTGCTTATCTTATCCTCTATCATAGTAACTGGTAGCTATTACATTTATTTTTATTATGACCTAGTGCAATATAGTACGAAAGGCTTTCATTAACTTTTGATGATAAATAACAAAACGTGTTATGACATACTAGGTGACCCGTGCGGAATTCCGCAAAGAAAAAAAAACCCTCTAAACTTAAAATTTAATACGACAATTTTTATTGGCTTCATTTGCACAACATCGCCATCTACTGCCGTCGTTCTGACAACTTTTCAAAGAGATCAAAGACACGTTCACTTTTACAACTACTACAAAATTGATACCCTATATTAAAATCAAATACCCAAGGCTACTACTAAACTAAATACTAACGTTATCGCAAAACTACCATAGTATTTTGAAACTATAAAAGTTACAATTAAGGTTTACCGAGCTAAGCCTTGGCTTGAAATGTCGCATTTAAAATTGATTTGAACAACAATGTAACGATTTTGACAGTTGAGCAAAAAATTTAACTTTTTCAAACTTCAATCGCTTATAAGTCGCTTAAACGTGGATTTTCGAGATTCTCGTTACGCGGCGCTAGCGGAGAAACGTTCTAAAGAACGCATTTTTTTTTTTTTAATCTTTCGAATGAAATCAAAATGGAGACGACACGACAATTATTTCGCTAGATAGATTCAATTTTGTGCCCAAAAATTGAAGTTCGAATAAACAACGAACCGACACTTTTTAGAGGGTGGGTCTAATTTTCGTCAATAGCCCGCTGGATAAGCTTCAAAATCATAAATTTTCATGCAATTCGATAAAGAAATGAGCGAGTTTCGACCGGGTATAGGATTCGGCTTAGAGAAATAATATATGGAGATTTCAAAAAACTCAAAATTTTTGGTAATATGCAAGAAACTCAAAATTTAAATTCTAATAATTGAAAATCTTGAAATATATTTACATATTTTTAACATTTTATTTTTATTTAACAGCTCTACTAGAATCTCGGCATCCAAAGAAAAAGTTTGAAATTGGATACGCTGAATGTGTACGTGAAGTTGACTTGTTCTTGTCAAACCTAATTGACCCTCAGCTGACAGGACTGGAGGTAGAAGTTCAACAAAGACTAAAGCATCATTTAAACAGAAGATTGCAGGACTTAACATGTATAGAATCGATCGGAAAGAATGACGTGGATGCAACTTTCAACGAACAAACTTCTTTGCTGCCACCTTCTCCTTCGGATTGGTCCCACAATGACAATTCAGATAAACCTGTGGCTGGAGGTCAAGAACTTCATCAAAACGTTGAACTCCCGTTGAACAAAAACAATACTCAACCTTCATGCAAAAAGCGAAAAATTTTAGACTCTTATTTAGCGGTGAAACAAGAGCATTTGTCGTTCCAGGATTCAATCACAGACGCTAAATCTTCTTCTGTGGCTGCCAACAAGCCAGATGAATGCCACTATTTCAATTCTAGTTCATCTACTAGTTATGATAAAGAACTCTCGAAAACAGCAAGCTACAGTTCTAATAGTTGTCCTGGCAGGATCAATAAGGTTGATTTCAGCAATAATACCCCGAAGAAATTGTGCGCAAAGCCTGTACATTGCCCATCTCGTACAAGCTCTGTGGGTTCAATGGACTTGTCAATAAATTCACCAGAAAAAGAAAGGACAAATCCAACCCAAAGTTCACCTATGGAACAACAAATTGCATTGATACCCAGGAGACTAGAGAATGGCGACTGGGCATTGGTGTTGCCAGCGAATCTCTCTTTACCTGAAAATAGTGTTTCTCATCCATTCAGTGCTTTTCGCCTTGTAATGCCACCAAAACCTACATCATCAGACAGTTCATTTCACCTACAGCAGCAACGACAGCAATTAGCGTCTTCCCCACTGTCAAGTACCGTCTCCGATATGAGTACTGAAGAATACAGTTTGTTCATGGATGCTGACAGTGGCGAAAGGATGGATTTCAATAGTGATTTAAGTAACATTCATGACGTTTGGAGGCCGTGGTAATAACATGGAAAATGCAAGGTCATTAATTTATTAAAACCTCAGCAATCAAATAGAGAAAAGGTCTCTTTATTAAAAAACATTATGTACATAATTAAACATAGAGACGTTCATTTACTTTTTCGGTAAAATATTGATGAAAGCGTTTATAGATATATGAGTCATTCTTTGGCCTTTTTTTACTTTACATTGGAATATGACGTCATTACGTCTAAACATACCAATATACGGTTACTTAAAGAACGTCTTGGATTTGCAACGATGTATCATTAAGACTTGACTTAAATCTCAACATGAAGTCATAATGCTGCATATTATTCTATGTTTCCATTACGAACACTTTTTAGAATATTGCGACCAACTGCTCAAGATTTTGAGATATAACTCACGCAATGACAATCAGTACTTTTTAAAAATAATTATTAAAACGTTAGACTGTATGAAGAGTTTTGGCTAATGCAACAGCAGAAAATACGGATTGTTGCTTTGGAAAAAGCAGCAATGAGTAGAAATTGGTGATTTTGGTAGTGGTAATTTAGGTCAGTTTCAGTATACCTTTGATGAATGGTTAATTATTTTGTCAAGCAAACAAAATGCGATTTTTTTCCACTCTGTTTTTTTTAATGTGTTATTTAAGCATTGTATTGAATAGTATATTTTATATTCATAATAACTTCCTTTAATGTGTGGTATTTTTACTTTACTGCAGAGAAGTTAAAATGTATATATTTATATTGCGTATTGGAAAATTGTTGAATTTGTATTTCAATACATGAATCGAGTGCTAAACTGTACTTGTAAAAATATAGAGAGTATTTGTTATAATAATGTTGGGTATTGTCTAATTATTACTTAAAATTACAGGCATAAATGTTTTTTTTTTAATCTTCAGTTGAAAGCGTGTCTTCCAGTTTAATTAAATTTTACAATTCATAATGCAGGACGCTTTAAAACCAATATTTTTTCTTTTGAATGTTTTTTATATTTTTTTAGTGTCTCATAAGTAGGGGGGTGGGGAGCAATCAGTATATTAAGTATATTAAACTTTCAATTTTGTATTGCTCATTTCATAAAACCGTTGTATTGAAGTTGCTTGCTTCATGGGAGCTATAATGTTTTTGACGTCTCTCAACTGTTAAATCCCAATTATTGTTGTTATAAGCACCCAGGTGAGGAATATAATCAAAATTGATAGCTTTTATGTCATACTAATTAGGGATGCACCGAGTAATCGGCTATAATCGACCACTTTGCTGATTATTAATAATCGGCAAAATCGTGCCTATTAATCGGCGGAAAAAATATTTTCTAACATTTTAAAAAGTATACTTTTACTGTGAAACTATGATGAATAATTTTATGAATAGTAATAATAATAATCACAGTTGATATAAAGTTTTTAATAAATTAATTTTCTTATTTTGAGTAAATGTACACATAGACAATGTTACAACATTTTTCATGCGTCAATATTTTTCTTTTTAGCACAGTGCTTTTAGATAACCTCTAATTTTCACAAAGAATAAAAGTCTTGAATTAAATGGCTACTAATATTGAATTATTTCAATTAAATGCACTCCTAAATTAGAGTGCTCACCACAACCCCCCCTCCCCCCGCTCCCATCTTTTTTTTTTTAATTTTTATGTCTAGTAACATAGTTAACAATCTGTTACTATAATATTATCGACAATAATATGGAAATTGGTTTTAAGAAATAGGATAAAATTTTTAAATTATGTTTGAGAAATCAGGAAAATGGAAAAATTCGGTAATCGGTGCATCCCTAATACTAATGTATGAAATTTATTTTTGTGTGATATCATAAGATTTATACATTTTTTGTGTTTTCTTTTGTTTTAATTAAACACGTAACATTATTTATATCAGTGAAGTGCTTTTAAAGAGTGACTGACATTTTATTGTTACGTTTTTGTGTTTTAGTGATGTCTGAAAATCAAATTTCAAAAATCAAAATGTTTCCATGTTACACGTTTTTATGGAAATTTGTTTCAAATACTTGAATAAAATTATTTTAATTAAAAAGCAAGAATTGTCACTGTGTTAGTTGAAACAGGCCATTAACTCAAAGTTTTAATCAATTTAAAGGACACAGTACCTCAAAAATGACCAAACTACCAAACAAAATATTTATTGCTTATTTCAAAAGTAAAAGTTATATAGAACACTTGGAAAAAACAGCATTGCTCTATCTCAATTATTTAAAAAGTTATGAGTGACTTTAGGGCATGCACGGTTATGTGTTCTAATGGAAAAGCAAAACTTTAAAGTGCTTTTTTTGGATGATCAGTTTTTGGTGTTTCCATGTTACTGGAAACGCTAAGGAATTTTTTCTATTAAAAATACAACTTTAAAGCAATATTGTTTGCACTCAGGAGAATATATTTAATAAAACTGTGCATTGAATAAGCATTTTTTAAGTTACTAAAATTTTTAGAGCTTGTTAAACCTTAAAAAACAAAATTTTCTAATAATTTTTTACATAAAAGTTCACAAAATATTTTCAAAACAATATATAAGAAAATGAATGCACAGATTTTTAGAGGTAATTCTTGTCATCATTTAGCAAAAAGAAATTTTGAAATAAGTGCAAAAACAAAAAAGCCTTAGGGTTTTTAAAAAATTGAAATTTTCTTAAATTTTTCAAATTTTCAGAAAAGGTGAGAAAATTTTTTAATGTTTGAAAATAAATTATTGATTGTTAAATAAGTGCAGAAATAAAGGTTTCAAAGAATTACGCTTTCCATGTAAATTATAGAAATTTGTTAGAAAGGTACTGTAGCAAAATTTTTGGCTTAATAGTTGTCGAACTCAAGCCTCTCTCTCTCTCTCTCTTCCTCTGTTCTCTGTATCTCTTTATGACTCGGTTATTTGATTTTTTGAGTTACGACAATTAAAATATCAAGTGCTGCACTTATGTAAGCATAATTTATTATTTCTAGTTATGAATTTTGCAACTAAGTAGTATGCAAAGCTATCTCGAAGCTTTTATGTTAACTGGAAACAAGTAAAAAAAGAAATAAAACAGCATACTCAGCTAGTAAATAGTTTTTGAATACTTTGTGCTTCAATTTATATTTAAAACTAATTATTCCACCCACATTATCTCTTTTCAACATTCATATTGCTTTTGAAAATATTAAATAATTATTACTCCTCTGTAATCCTATTTTCAGTTTATAGACAAAAGTTATTTTTAAAATGTTTAGTCCCGTCACAATGTCAATATAATTTGATTAAAGTAAGATAAATCGAATTATAGTTTATTTCGCTTATTAAGATAATTTATTTCAAAATTACGATTAATGAGAACTTTCTTTGCAACCATAATTTCCCTGCAGGCACGTTTAAATGCTTTATGGTGCGTTTGTATTTGAGAAAGATGCTATCAATATATAACAAATACTATCCTGCCAGCCACCTTGTCTAGTGATAAGAGAAATCTGACACTGATGAGGAGGATCCGTGTTTGAATCCCGGCGTGGGCATGGATGTACTTTCTCTTTCTCTTGTCCCAGGTAGCACGAAAAACGTTTAAACGTTTTGTAAACGTTTTTAATCCGTTGTCACAACGTTAATAACCTTTTTACAACCTTTAAAAAACGAGGTGTGCTACTTGGGTGTCCTTTCTTTGTGTGAACATGTTGTTGTGCTGCGAATGGTTTCCTACTCTGTAAAACGGGTCCTCGTGGCCTGTGTGTACTATGAAAGTCGGAGTTCACAACAAAATGACGGTACAGTTGGAAAAGTGAAGCAGCGCACCCCGAATTGCCAACCTATACTACACTGCAACATTTCTTGACAACAGCATCGTGACGTCAGCGTGACGTTAGCCTATGAAAAACGAGCTAGATAAAACGTCACAGCCTACTTGGCGAATCAGAGAAGATCGCTGACTGCTTGTGAGCTCTTATTGGCTCCGCCCGCCCGTAGTGACGCTCAGTGTCAAGTTAAGTTGCATTTTAGTGTAGTTGGCACAAGACAACAGCAACAAAGACTACATAATTTCTTTCGCCTGCGGACAGTACAAAGAATTTGAAATTACTAGCTGCGTGGCCCGGCGTTGCACGGGCTGTAATGTAGTGAAGGCAGTTTGAGAAAACTACTCGCCACCAAGGCGGCTCGCCTTTAAAGTAATGAGGAAAGTTTAAACAGTTTACTCGCCGTCAAGGCGGCTCGCCTTTACAGTAGCGAGGAAAGTTTCAAAAAACTACTCGCCGCCAAGGCGGCTCGCCTTTAAAGTACCAAGGAAAAGTTTAATAAACTACTCCCCGATAAAGCGGCTCGCTAAAAAGCTTTCCTGCATCAAAGAATCAATCGAATTATTTGCACATGCTTCCTCAAAAATAAAGACGATGTCAAGTAGCGCATGCTTAGCACTCTCCCTAAATAACAAATAAAATTCCTTTCCAAAAATAATTATTTACAAACCGCTTTCTTCCTGTAAAATTAATTGCAAAATTCTAAACGAAAAAGTTCTTTTAATATTTGGATCGCAGCCAAAAAAAGCCCCTTCTAAAAACAGCAATTGCAATTTTATTTAAAAACACATTTTCAAAATGGTACCAGAGAAAAAATATGTCATTAATAATTAGAATAAAAACAATTGTTAGAACTTTGTTATAACACGTATTCCAAATGACAATGGAAAAAAATAACACTCTTTCATTTTAAAAAGTTCAATTTAATTAACGTTTTAATTTAAAATCGCAACGGAAAGAAATAAATATCTTGGAATTTTAAATAGTTCAATAATTTAATTAACGTTTTAATTCAAAATGGCAACGGTAAGAAATAAATATCTTGGAATTTTAAGCAGTTCAATAATTTAATTAACGTTTTTATTCAAAATGGCAACGGTAAGAAATGTCTTGGAAATTTAATCATTTATTAGGCTTAATCGCTTTAAACTTGACTACTTATTAATTAATATCTTCGCTAATTAAAATCGTATAATTATATCAATTGAAACTAAAGAAGCTTGAAAAATTACCTATCTATCGGTACCTGGTTCGACTTTCAGTTCATTGGCGTTCAGGAGAAAGAAGCGTGACATAGAAAGATAGAAAGATAGTTAGAAAGAAAGATAGTGAGAAAGATACTCAGTTTTTAATATAAGTAGATATTGAAATTGGTTGTTTGAAATGAGTGCGAAACTGTTAGTCTATTATGCAACATGAACAAAATTTGCAATACACCACCAACTCGTTCATTCCATCCGTAGACTGCAGTATCGTGCTTTTTAGCATTCTTCAGCAGGGAATAGGAAGACTGACTTCCCCTGATGAATACTAAAATGCTCGATACTGCCGTCTATGGATGGAATGAACGAGTTGGTGGTGTATTGCATGTTTCTGCCTTAGCCCTATCTTAGGGGCTATTACTTACTGCTTTATGTACGAAATTGTTAGAGTTTATTACGTTACATGTATAAAATTTTTAGAAGGGATTATATTACGTTATTGTGGAGAAAACAGCATTAATTATGATGCAATTTCCATCTTTTTGGATTATTTTACATCAGGAAGTGAATACTGCACAGGTTCCTTCCGTACAACCACCTGATAACACAAAACACCTACCTCCCACAGACATCCACCTTGAGTTTGCTGAACTGTCCGCCCTGCGAGTCGAAGACCCGTTTTTTGTTATTCAACAGGAGTTCAATGAAACATTCTAATGGCGGGGAGGGGGCGGAAATTCGGCAAAAGAACATAACAAGTATGAGGGGGAGAGAGAGAGGAAAAAAAAACGGGGGTTTGATATCTGAATGGGGGAGTTTACAAGGAGAGAAAACCGTTTTCACCTCCCATGTGTCACGTCACAGACGATATCCACTTACGGGGGTCGGGCATAATCTCGGCTACCGAAGACCTTTTGATCTATCGTCTGCGAGCGAAAAAAGTTCCAACAGAATGGGCGTCCATAAAAAATAAGCAAATAAACAAGTATGGTGGAAGGTGCCCTTTAGAGGAAGGTCGCCTAGCGGCAGGGGTCAGTGGAATATGTATAAGGGGGCTTACGAACAGACGATGTTTACCGGAGAAAGTGCACGCGCAGTGACCACCTGCTTGAGGATGCAGTAAACACTTTGCGCAGGAAATCGGGCTTTCTCTATTTTCTTTCTATTTTTTTTCCTTTTTTAATTTGAGGAAGAGTGAATGATTTAACTTTTCATGCAAGCTGCAGGACCAAGAATAGATAAAAAAAATATTGTATTTTACTAAAAAAGTATGATTATAATTTAGCTAACTGGGTATTCATGTAGGAGGGTATAGATGAAAAGCAGAATTTAAAATGTCTCTAAATGTATTGATAATCTTATATCTTTATTTCTGTGTAGCTTTTTCTCTCCCTCTGTATACAAAAATTCCTTACATGTCACATTGTGTGCAATTATCAATAACCTAAAATAATGATAATAATAATAATGAAAGTATTTATGTTGCATTTAAACAGTCAATTGAATGGTTTGGGTAATTGTAAAAATACCCCAAAAAACTCTTTTTTTTTTTTTGCGTAACGAAAGGTAACAAATATGCATTTAAAATACGTTGAAATCGGTTTAATATAAACCAGAAAAACATCATGTAGAATTTGCAGAAACATTATATGCAACTCTCTCTCTCTCTCTCTCTCAGCAATATTGCATTCCCTTTTTGTTTCATTTTATTTTGGTTTTGATTGTGCTCACATTTAGGTTAGGAAGTATCAGGGCACATTTCGCTTCCTTTTTGTGGTTAAAGTTTAGTTTTAACTAAACAATTAGTACATTACAACTTAACAACAGTACATTTACTTAGAATTCTGACCGTGCTTTGTTCACCACTTGAGGCGACAAAAATTATGAAAGCAAAAAGTGTTTTTAGAATTTTTGTCGCCTTAATTATACTATTCACACTAAAGGTAGGTACGGTGGTGACTAGTGGGGTTTAAATAAATAAATAAGCAGACAATAAAAAATACACAAATGCTTAAAATTGTTTGTTATTAGCATTTATTGATTTTGTCGTTTTCCGCTCGTAGCCTTCAATTCCAAGTACTTAACCAATGCTGGACCTTCGATTTATTCTAACTGTTGCAAGTTTGGAGAGTGCGACACTTACCCATCTTCCTTCAAATTTTTATGCCGAATTTCAACCGAAAATAGTAATAATAATAATAATAATAATAATAATAATAATAATAATAATAATGATAATGATAATAATAATAATAATAATAATAATAATAATAATAATAATAATAATAATAATAATAATAATAATAATAATGATTACTCGGCTAATGGCATCCTTCCCTCAGGAGTTCCAACATGGGGCAATGGCCCCAGTTTGCTCCTCCGAGATCTAGTTCTTCGCATAGCTATAACCCTCGAAATAATAGATTTATTTCTTACTTAATTTCGTAAATTAAAGTAACTGGAATACGTTTTCTCGGGACTGAGTGAGAACTTGCTTGCGCTTGAGTTTTTATAAGTTTACCATTATGGAGCATAATGTTCCAAGAATCATCACCAGCAGTACTGTGAGACTTACTGCTAAAATTAAAACTAATTAAGATTAATTTAATCTAATTAAGAAACTGCATGCCTTCATTACTAAATTGCAAGAATCACATACATAACATGAACTGTGAAAAAAGTGGTTTTTAAAAACCAGATGATGAAATTTGATTAATTGAGGGAATAATTGTATCTTTATAACTGAATATGGAATTGTTTTCAAAAAACAGAGATTTGAACATATTTACTGCAGACACACAACGATTCATTTCACAAAAAAAAAATTTTTTTAAATATTCTCAATTAGGAATAGCTGACATTTTTTCTTGTTTTTAAGACTAAACTCTGCTTTTAAAATATGTTTCATTTCCAAATAGCGAGATAAAATTTATGGCATTCACATGGTGTACAGTAAATATATTAAATTTAAAGTGTACCCTTTAAGACATTTAAAAAAAGACAGTGGGAAAAGTGAACAAGATTTAAAAAATACAAAATATACAAAAATAAATTTCGTTAATAACGAATTCCAACTTTATCCATAGGTAAAAGCCGAAAACCTTAGACCAAAATCAACAACAAAGCAGTATCATTCATAAAAATCTTCACAGACATCCATAATTCTCTGACTGCTCCCCCCATATCCTATTACGTCATGAATCTACCTCTTAGCCATCTTTTATTCCCTCCCTCTCCTATTATCTTGAATAAGGGGAAGTTGAAAATCCCTAACGGTTATGACGCTTTCCTTTAAGTTATGGTATAAGTTAGGGGATTTGAAGGTGAGTGACCTAAATAATCCTAGCAATAATAGCGGCTTTCCCTTTCTTAGAGTATTTGGTTCTGTTGCTCTTTTCAAGGCTTTCTTTGCTGATAGATGCAACTTAAACAAGTTTAACAATCCCCCTAGTAAAATTTAATTATTTATCTATTATAAGATCTGTATACTTGTATTTTCTGCAAAATATGCCAAAAATATGCGATTCAAAACTGATACACATATTTCTTGGATTTCTCATACTTAAGATGTCTTGGTGCAACCTAACAGGAAAAAAAACTTTTTTATTCCACTTTGATATCTTAATTTGAAAAATCACTAAGAGTTATATGTAAAATCTACTTTTTTTTCTCCATTGGGACTTTTGTTACAAAAAACAGTTTTTGAGAAATTTCCCTCTGTTGAGTACACAACATAGATTTGTTAGCAAGTAAGACCTCAAAAATTACCTTGGAGCGTTGTCTTTTTTAATTGAACTTCACCGATTAAAAAAAAGAGGCGAAATTCAAGATTTACCACAAAGACCTTTGAGACCATTCCAATTCAATGAACGCTAAATTGGCATGCAGTTTGATTTTGCCTTGCAAAAATCCCCGTTTGCTCTCATCTCAAGGGATGGATGGCTTTTTGGGAGAATTTCAGGGGAACGTCTTTAGTTTTGCGTTTCGATTTAAAAAGGTAATGATGAACTGAGATGTAAACCTAGCAGCATGCAATCATAAGCTGCTTGCGCAACTGATTCTTGCTGAGCAAAACTAAGGCAACTAGTTAAATAATAAAGCAAACAGGACTAAGAAATGATTTTGCTGTTTCGTCTTTGGACGGTATACAATGACCGATGAGGGAACTAATACATCCCCTAGCAGCATAATCTCATCGGCCGACGATCGGCCATTCATCGAAACCCGATGAAATTATCATCGGCAGATTATCGGATTCAATGAGTTCTCATCGGGAATCGCTCCAATATGTCTCATCGGCCAAACAGAATCCGAGCAGCAAAATCCGATGAGTTTTGCTCGAAATACGATAATATTTGGAGCAATTTACGAGCAGTGCAGTCCGTGCCGATGAATTTAGGATCAATTTTGGATGCTCGGCTCATTTTCATCGGGAAAGTTGATCGGAAGGATATCGCTTTCCGATGAAAAGTAGCTCATCGAAAACCGTGCTCGGATACTGATAGGAACGATGTCATCGTGCGCTACGGGATCAGCTTATGAGGAGTTCGATGATCGGTCGAGCAAATCCGATGAGTTGATGGATCCGATGAGCTACTTGGGTCACCATAAGCATGTGCGGATCCAGAGAGGGAGTTGTAGGGGTCATGATCCCTCTCTCTCTCTCCCTTAAAAGACTAAGTATGACCTAAATGGCTTTTTTTTTTTTTTTTTTGAACTTATGTTTCGAAAAAATTGCACCATAGCA
>JAXGGA010015632.1:0-28677 GCA_038373865.1 Uloborus plumipes
CTAGATTGTTCATTTTGACGCCTAGAAATTGATCCTAGGAGTCACAATGACGCCTAGACATAAATTTCTATTTCTAACACTGGATGTTACATGGTGTCTATGTTGTCTTCTGATCCATATGAGTTCTTAAAAAACCTCTTAAAGTATGTCTTTCTATTTTCTTTTCATCTTATTTTCCGTAGGAAGAAGAAACAAGCATTTAATCTAGCTCAATGCATCTAAAAAAATTCTCTAACTAAGATTTTTTTCTTTTTCCGTCAAAAATAAATGAAAAAATAAAAAAAATATGTTAAAACAAGCAAAATTGGAAAGTTGGGTTCTGAGATGGGGAAAATTGGTGTGTCTATCGGTCTTCCCCCTGATAACTACTGAATGAAGAGCCAGATTTGAACACATATTTTTTTGTTCGAAATGTCTAGGCAAAGGCAGCTCAACTTCGTGTTTGAACTTTCAAATTAAACACTTTTTCGATCAATCCTGAACAGTTTAAAGTACCTGTCTACCCCTAATAACATTTGAGCAAAGAGTCCGATTTGAAGAAACTCTTTGTTTAAAACATCCAGCGACGACAACTAGCAGTTAAATTCAAACAGATTTTTTATTAGTATGTTTTTTGGCGAGAACGAAACATTCCTCTATTTCGCTTTTCGATTTGAACATTTTTCGTCCCATTTTAAACCTTTCAAAAAAAAAAAAAAAAAAAGAGTCGCCCTCCAGGATCGTCATTTAGGGGGGACTTGGGTCGATCCCCCTCCCCTTTAATTTTGAGAAATCAATGTATTTACATATAAGTGGCCGTGGTTTCTTATGTTTCCGATGAAATTGCATTGTTTTTGGACCCTTTGTCACCCCCCTGGAAAAACTTAAAATGACGTCCCTGTCGCCCTCCCTCTCGTACACCTAAAAACTTTCGGATGAAGAGTTACCCGCCCACTCCTACTCCTAAAAACTTTCGAGTGAAGAATCGCCCTCTCCTTCCTACTGCTAAAAACTCTGAGTGAAGAGTCCGATCTGAACTTTTTTTTCAGAGAGAGAGAGAGAGGTCTTCCTCCCTCTCCAACTCCTATAAACTTTCGAGTGAAGAGTCCCATTCCTACTCCTAAAAACTTTCCAGTGAAGAGTCACCCTCCCACTCCTACTCCTAAAACTTTCGAGTGAAGAATCGCCTTCTCCTTCCTATTGCTAAAAACTCTGTGTGCAGAGCCAAATTCGAACTTTTTTTTTTTCAGAGAGAGAGAGGTCGTCCTCCCCCTCCAACTCCTATAAACTTTCGAGTGAAGAGTCGCCCTCCCATCCCTACTCTTAAAAACTTTCCAGTGAAGAGTCACCCTCTCCTTCCTACTCCTAAAACATTCGAGTGAAGAGTCACCCTCCCACTCCTACTCCTAAAAACTTTCCAGTAAAGAGTCCGATTCGACCTTTTTTTAGAGAGAGAGGGAGAGGTCTCCCTCCCCCTCCTACTCCTAAAACATTCGAGTGAAGAGTCGCCTCTCCCACTCCTACTCCTAAAAACTTTCCAGTGAAGAGTCGCCCCACTCCTTCCTACTCCTAAACCTTTCGAGTGAAGAGTTGCCCTCCCCCTCCTATACCTAAAAACCTTCGAAGTCAAGGATCCGATTTGAACTTTTTTTTTTTGGGGGGGGGGGCGGGGATGTTTTGTTATTAGAAATCAGAAGTAAATGATAAAAAGTATATGTTTGATTTGCATATGCAGACTTAGATGATTAAAAGCGTACTTATCAGATACTAGAATGAATGATGATGGTTAACGGGAAAGTAGGTTTGTTTAGTTCTTGACGAAGCGTTTTGACTTACATCTTTAAAGCCATCATCATTACTCTTTCTGTAACAGGTTTAAATATTTGTTTTTATTTTCATTTCATCTTAAGTAAAAAAGTAAAACACTCTGAAAATAAATTCTAAAAATAGTGAAAAACATGTCAATGTTAAATCTAAAATTTTATTCAAGAAAAAGTAAAGATTCAAATCTGAAATTCAATATTTCATATTAATTCACTCATTGATATTGAAGGATATTTTTTATTATCAAGAACTTTCTACGTAAAATAAGAACAAGATTTAGAACAAGATTAAAAGCTCATTTTTAAACAAGTGCTTGTTAAAGGAAGAAAAGATATGTTTACATATCAAAAACTCGTATAAAAGTAATTTTAATGATTAATCAGAACTGAAATTAAATCCTTGCGCTTAGTGGGATTTTAATATCAGTAAAGAAAATATGATAATCACTTCAGCAAAAAAGGATGAACACCACGTTAAACTTTCAAAAAGGATGGAGGGAAAAATTGTTTTATTTCTATTTTAATTACATGCAAAGAAAATGAAATTAGTTCTTGTTTCCGAGTACTGAATTATTCATTGTATTTTAATGAAAAGCTTTCCCTTTATATCGATTACCCTATGAATTATCGATAGAAGTGAAACACGATTCTTCCTGCATAACGATTTAACTCATTTGCTCTATTTAGTTTTGCTTTCAATATTGATAGTCGCATAACACATGTCGATTAATCATCTGTCATTAATCATCTGAGTCACACGCTATTATGATAATAGGAATTCCCAAATGTATTTAAAGACTATTTAAAATCCCGAACTATAAATTTAAAGATAAATATGATAATTTTTGTATTCATTGATTTCCTATAAGTCATGTACTTATTTTGTATTAGGCATGTCAACCGTAGATTGATTGTAAGTACTTTTGCAAAATTATAATGTTGACTACGATCATTCTTTTAGAAGTTCCAGTCATATCCACCGATTTAACTTTCCGTGCAATTGATTTTTACTTTATTTTCATGTATATATATATATATATATATATATAGAAAGATGACCGGCTCTGTTTGACGATGTCTGTTTGTTTGTTTTTAGCCGAAGGCTAGAAGCCCCACAGCACCTACATACCTGAAACTTGGAGCAAAAATCAAACGTATCCCAGTAAACCGCATCTCGAACGGCGAGTTCTACATTTCGAAATTAGTTATTTTAAAAATTAATTGATAAGTCTGATTTTTTTGTGTATCCGGCATAATTGAGGAGTGAAACTTTCCTCCACCCTTAACTTTATATATCGCTGGGAAGAGATTTTTTCTGAAAAAGAAAATTTTTGGCACATTTCTCTTTTTTAAATTCGAACTGGAGATATCAATTACTCTAATTAAGTCAATTTTCAAGGCTTAACTCTATACGCAAAACTGAAGAAACACTAGGTCAATTTTCCAGAAAAACTGCTCTTTCGTCCCTGATGTTACATACCCAAGTAACACACTTCGTTTTTTAAAGGTTGTAAAATGGTTATCAACGTTGTAAAAACTGCTTAAAAACGTTTATAAAACGTTCAAAGGTTATTTGTGCTACCTGGGTAGTGGTTTAAATTTGCGCATAGAGAACCTTGCCTCGAAAATTGACTAAATTTGGATCGTGTTACTTACTTAGCTTAATGTCTTTTTGATTTATTTGGCAAATTGTTTTCAACTCTAACGGAACTTTTAGTGGAATTTAAAAGGTTGTGAAGCACATTTAAATTAAAGAATATAATAATTCTACTTCAGAGGATTGGAGTGAATTTAAATTTATTCAGTTGACTTCCTTTAAATTTATTGCACGGGCATCGCCGTGAGGGTACTGCTAGTTTCATATAAATTCATGATTCGATTTACCAATGAGATACTTTTTTTAATGATATTTACAGATTAATGGGATTATTATGTAGGTCATAGTATACACATGATCAATCCTCGTTATATTTTTGAACTGAAATATACACCTTTAACGTTGTTCATGTTCGAGCGTTCTGCCCTCGTGAAAGCCCTAGTTCTATACTTATTGCAACTCGTCCAACAGTTTTTCTCCATAGGGCAGTGATTTGCAGCCTTTTTTATACCTTCCCCCCTCCCCCCTTCATTTGCCCTTTCTACAAACGTGTTATTCCTTATCTAAGCTTACGTAAACTGTAAAAATGAATGAAAATTTTACAGTATAATACAGCTAATTTTATGGTAATAAACTGTCAAAATTGCTAATTTTACAGTAATAACTAAAAAAATTCTACTTTTACTGTACTAAACTGCGAAATTGCTAGTTTTACATTAATAAACTGCAAAATTGGTAATTTTACGGTATATTACCGTGCATTTTACAGTTTTAAACTGGAACCTCTGCTGCCAAAATTACACTACTGTTTTTACTGTATAACGCAGCTAAATTTTACAGCAATAAACTGTAAAATTTCTAATTTTACAGTTTATTACTTTGCACTTTACAGTTTTAATTTGGAACCTCGGCTGCCAGTATTATACTGTAACAAGAAGTTCTGTCAAGAACTAAACGAGTCTACTTTCCCGTACATCGACATCATCATTCTAGTATCTTATCAATATTCTCTTGATTATTTGAGACTGAAAATTATGTCAAACATACCTTTTCAGCACTTAAAGCTGATTTTTAAAAGCAAAATAGACCCCTCTCATGAGATGAAATAAACACGTAAATGTAAAAAAAGTTGGATCGCACCTTTTAAAGAATGTAACTGTTATAGTTCTTCCGTAGAAAAATTCCTCAATCGTTTTCGAAAGAAAAAAAATAAAATAAAAGTGCAAAGAACATCAAAACATGTTTAATCAAAGAAAGAAAAAAAAAAAAACACGTTAATAAAATGTCACGAATTTCATTTTTAATCCGTTGCCAGCAGTTGAATATAAATAAAGAGAAAAATACTCTCGTGAATGAAAAATTTTTGTTTTAAAAAAAAGAAAAAAAAAATCGCTGATGAAAAAAGAATAAAATAATCTATATCTATAAAAATGAGTGTATGTACACTGCTCGACATTGAAAATGCAACACCAAGAAGGAGTGGTCAGAAATTGATGAAATTTGGTAAGAAGACAGAGACAGCATGGAACAATAAGTGATATTTATTTCAAAATAACTAAGCAAAATTTAGAGCGAGGACGGCGTCGGCTCAGTAAGAAGTAGGACCACCGCGGACAGCGATGCACGAAGAAACACGTCTAGGCATGGAGTCAATAAGCCTGCGGATGGTGTCCTGAGGGATGGCACTCCATTCCCTTTCAACCATTTGCCACAGTTCGTCCTCTGAACGAGGCAGTGGCAGGTTCTGCAAACGGAGTCCAATCACGTCCCACACATGTTCGATTGGTGACAAGTCAGGAGAGTATGGTGGCCAGGAAAGCATCTGTATACCTCGTAGAGCATGTTGGCTGATTCGAGCACTGTAAGGCCGGGCGTTATCCTGTTAAAAAATTGCATTTGGCAGACCCTGAAGGTAGGGAATTGCCACTGGCCGCAGTACATTATCTACATATCGTTGGTCCGTCATAGTGCCCCGAATACGAACTAGAGGTGATACGGAATTGTATGCAATAGAGCCCCAAACCATTATGCCACGTTGTCGCGCTGTGGGGCGTTCCACAGTTACTGCCGGATTCGATCTTTCTCCACGTCGTCGCCACACACGTATGTGATGACTATCGCTGGACAAACAGAAGCGGGATTCATCTGAGAACACTACGGTTTGCCATTCTGCCATCCACGTCGCTCTGGTCCGGCACCATTCCAAACGTTGAAGTCTGTGCTGTGAGGTCAATGGAAGTCTTCTTAGCGGGCGCCGTGATTGCAGGCCACATGCAACCAGTCGACGGGAAACGGTTCTGGTCGACACAGGAACATCCAGGGTACCTTGCACGTGCTGCAGAATCGACGTACAAGTGACTTGCTTGTCCGCCACAGCTTGTCGGTGAATCGGTCGATCCAAGAGGTCTGACATCACTCTGGCTGCACCTGCACCCCTCAATGTGGCTACATTTCCTCTTTCCAACCATCTCCGACACAGCCGATGCACAGTGCTTGCATCCATGTGGGTATCAGCTGCAATTTGACGTATGGACCAACCTCCCCTTCTCAGTCGGATCACCATACCCCTTGTAAAGTCGTCTATATGCTGGAAGTGTCTTCGTTGAGGACGGCGTGGCATTTCCTCCTATCACACGTATCCTTCGAGACAAAAACCAAATTTCTCCGATAATTAGTCTGGCAGAAAAACCAACATGAACATAGCCCACTTTTCAACTTCATTCTCTTATATCTTACTTCACGTGCGTCGGAGAGCTGCGCATTTCATATCATTTGCATAACTCAGTGACGTGCGTCTACTGTAAAATTTGCATGGATTTCTGACCACTCCTTCTTGGTGTTGCATTTTCAATGTCGAGCAGTGTATATATACTTGTTCTCTATACAAATCCACAGTTTGCGTCAGATTGTCATCAAACTTGACACAGAGGTTCCTTGATGCCCTAGAATTCTCATAGGCGGGGTCTTGAAATTTAAAAAAATCTAAAAAGCTCAAATTTAAATTTTTGGTCAAAAAATGACCCTTTTATATGAATCTAGCCTATTTATGCTGTAATCGAGATAGGCCTTTTAGTATTCAAATTGATGAAATTTAAGATTTTTAAATATGAGTATTTTCCAACAATGATTACGATTAAAGTAATGAATTTTCAATTTAAGGCTCATCTATTTCCTTTTAGCATTGAAATTTGTTAAAAACAATCATAATTCATGTGGACTTTATAAAAAGAACCACGGATTTGAATTTCAAATTTGCAATGCGACGACATTTGCGTCTGTAATGGAGATAAGCCTTCAGAACGAGAAAAAGATTTATTTCTGAGTTATAATAATTTTTTCTTTGTAGGTGGGAACAATTAATAGAGAAATGTTAATATTTTAAATTTGGCGGGTGAAATTGATGCAATTTTTTCACTTATATGTGCATATATTTCATGCCAGTGGATGCGGCAAAGCACAGACAACATTTATCTTTACTTGTCACCTTTTGATAAGACTATTTTTCTGCAAATGTTTAACTTTCTGTAATATTTTATTTTTTTTCAAAGTTTGTACCTAAGAGACAGATTGATGCAAATTATTTTATACCCATATGAATAGAACTCTTTCAAACTTTTTTTCCCTGAATGCTATGTTGTATTAATAAGCATCCGGGCAACGCCGGGTATTAAGCTAGTAATGAATAAAACAAAACAAATAAATAAATAAACAAAAAATAGTCTATCCAGTCAGTTTTTTTTTTTTTTTTTTTTGAGCCTGCATTTCCGCCATGTTTGCGGAGTCGGAGTCAGAATCAGTCCTCACAGAAAATTATTCAAAGAAGCACTTTACAATACGTTATTTATCAAATCCATTTTCTTGCAAAGTTAGTTTGACGGAAATCCGCTTTTAAGTTCAGGATCAATATTCAATTGAAATTTCCCCGTAGGTGCTAATGTTAAATTTTTTTCTGAACGGTTCATCATTGAAGAAAAAATTATTCAAATTAAAAAGTGAAATATGGGAATGAGCCTCTCCGAGATTTTTCGAACAAAAAAAAGTTTATTCAATTCGGCCGGTTCACTTAAAAGTTATTAGGTGGGGAAGGGTTGTTTAAACGGTTAAATGTCGAACGAAAAAAATGTTCAAATTGCAAATTTAAATACGGTAATGAAGTATCCTTGCCGAGATCTTTCGAACAAAAAATAGTTTGTTCAAATCGGACTGTTCACTCAAATGTTATTAGGGGTGAGAGCTTGTTTGAACGGTTCAATGATGAACGAAAAATTGTTCAAATCGGAAATTTAAAAACGGGAATGAAGTATTCTTGATAAGATCTTTCGAACAAAAAAAAGTTTGTTCAAATCGGACTGTTCACTAAAAAGTTAGTATCGCGGAATAGGTTGTTTGAATGGATCAAAGTTGAACCAAAAGTTGTTCAAATTGAAAAATCAAATATGGGAATGAGCTGTACTCGCCGAGATCTTTCCAACAAAAAAAAGCTCCTTCAAATCGGAATGTTCATTCAAAAGTTATTAGGGGGAGGGGACAGACAGACCGACCGACAGACAAACCGACCGACAGACAGACCGACACACAAATTCCTTATCTCAATTCCCTACTTTCAAATTTTTAATTTTTTGATATTTATTTTACTTTTTTGTTTCTTTTTGACTTTGTTTTGGACTTGGCGATATTTTTTAGATGCATTAAGCCACTTTCAATGCTTTTTTCGTCTCTTTTAGTTCTAACGGAAAAGTAGGCTAAAAACAATAGTTATTTATTTGATTTCATAAACGCTATCCTAGTGTTACAAGTGTTTAATGAGATAGCATAACAACGTCATATTTCATGTATAGTAGAATTTATTGACTAAAGATTATTTTGTTATTCATGATATATGAGTATTGATAGCACCGAGAACCCAAGAAAAAGAGGAAGAAAAAAAAACTCTCAAAAGACTAGTGACCGTTCTTGTTCATTTTCATGTAAAATGACTTAATGAATCCGAAAATGACCAACGTCTGCCTTACTCTTTCACCAATTTTCTGAGATAACGCCTTCCATTGTTTTTTTTTTTTTTCTTTCAATAGTTTTGGAAAGTTTGACATTATTTTTAAGTGGATGGAAAGGAAACTTTATATTAACTGTAAATTTTTTCTGCAAGGGTAGAGGGGCAACAAGTTAAAAAGCATGTTCTTTGTGTAGCAAGAAGGAAAATTCATTTTAGTGTTTTCAAAATGGTGCCACTTTAAGTTTGCCTAATTTCTAGTATTCTTTTTTTATATTTTTTTCATTAACATTGGCAAATGTCTCCCCAAAACTTCTCTAAAATCCGCAAAAGTAATGTTGTGTTCCTTCTAAATTCTTGTAAATGAGTATTTCTTTTTTAGGTTGCAGTCTGATTTTTTTCCATGCAAGAAATAGGATGCATAGTTTCGAATGCATAAAAAGAACTTTTTTCTTAGAAGTAATAAATCCTAATCGGTAAACTATTGCTTTTACCTATTGGTTGTAATATTTTTTCAATATCTATAAACGTATATTTCTTCCTATTCATTTTGTTTCATTTACTCTAAAAATGATCTCACTTTTACAAAAGTATGAATCAAAACCCAAAGCCTTATCTCCTTCAGTTCAAAACATACGTTATTTTGGAAAATTCATTGGAGCGGAAATTGTACCTTTAGTAAAGGTTTTAAAATCTCGACAGTTCTCTGAAACAGTTTTCCAATCTCTAAAAGGACATTTAATAAAAATATGCATTGTTTTAACAATAATATATCGCTAAAACATTAAATCCAAACTTTGTATGGTTGTTAAAGCAACCAACAGCTTATTTCTTCTTTTTCTTTATTAACAATCATTTAAATACAATGTTTTTAAAAAATGTTTTTAACCGGTAAGAAGCTTAAAAGTGTTTTTCAAGCGCTTTTAGCTAGACTTCTGTTGATGATTGCTCAACATTTATGATAATCGTTTTTAAAAGAGGAAAAAAAGTTTAAAAATACTTATTTTTCCTTTTCCCTTTGGAGTATTGAGAAAACATTAAGTGGTTTTGCAATATAATGCGCCTAAAATATTTTTCGTTGAAATTCGTTTCTTTAGAGCACTTTTCAAAGACAAAATCGAAGATATTCTCGATATCCAAAAATTGTCCTTCTACCATAAATCAATGGAGCAATATACCATTGTGTAGTATTGATTTTCAATATCGGCTTTGTGGCAATTTAACACAATAAATTGCAAAATTATACAATAAGCGCCGATATTTATTCCAACAATATTTCTTAATGCAGAACATAGGCAAGGAAGATACCGTTTTCTACTTCAAATTGAGGAATAATAATTTCCCTCAAATGGAAATATCATTTTGGGAAAGTGATGCTAATGTCTGTACTGCAGAAACAGAACGACGTAAGTCCAAAAATCGTGATTCTCACTTTATTACTGCATTGTATACATAATCTTACTCTGCATCGACCCACGAGTTATTCTATAAAAGAAATTCCTTCACAGTTATTCAGCAGCATTAAAAAAAAGTGAGTCCCATCCTTAGCACTCAATGGACAATCGTTTTTGCTCTGTGCTGAAAAGTTACGAAAATGGACTTACTTTAGTCTGGTTCTGACGTACAGATATGTGACCTTGTACGGACAGTCAGGTTGATGGATCAATGAGAATTTTTTGAGATAGAAAAATCTGTGAAATTATGCCATTTTGCTACAAAAGCATCCAAATCTTTGGATTAATTTCAAGAAGAATGTTGCGGTATTCATTTTCTCTCTCAAATTTTCCTTCAAAGATATTATTTTGCCTTATTATAATGTGCACTGTTTTCAAAAGGGTTAGAATGCAAGAACTGATTTTTTTTTTAAATTAAAAAGCCATGACCGATGTTTGCTGCTCTCCTATTGTTATGAATTTTGTAGATATAATAATTATAATATACGAAGCGTATTTTTAAAGTATGAATGAATGAAGTGAAAAGGGGGCGCTCCCAAGGCAGCGCAAGCACTGCGACCACAGGTCTATTGTACTATCCCCATTAGAACCCTACAAGAGCCCAATAGCTGAAATGAACTTAAGCAGATGTCTAACAGGAATGCTAGACAGTTCATAGGGATCCAAACAATGATACCCCAAATGTTCAAACCTGTAGGCAGAATAAAAATCACATTCACACAGAACATGACCAGAACTTTCATCTGCCTCAAGGCAGCCTCTATAAGCTGGGTCATCAGTGATACCCAACAGGTTTAGGTGTCTATTAAGAGTACAGTGTCCGGTGAGAAGTCCAATATACATCTTAATCTCTTTTCTGCTCAAACTAAGTAGCTCCCTGGACCTCAGCCAGGGTTGACGTTGGTTGAGAGCTTTAGCTTGCCTCTGTGAGTCAGACTGAAGCCACCTGGCATATGAGTCATTCATAAGCAGGTTTCTTATAGTATTCCTGACTTTTTTATAGGGCAACCCAATAGCAGGTTCAGGACCTACGAAAGGCATGTTGGAGCCTAATTTGGCAAGCTGATCAGCAGCTTCGTTTCCATCAATGTTACGGTGGCCAGGGACCCAGTAGAGTGTAACCTTATTCTTGCTGGCGAGCCTTACCAGTGCATTGTTGCATTCCCAAACTGACTTGGTAGTAAAGCAGTAGCTATTGAGGGCTTTTAAGGCGGCTTGACTATCAGAGAAGATTTTTAAAACCTTACCAGTTAAGTCGCGTTCAAGGCAATTGGTTACACATGCCAGGATAGCAAGAACTTCAGCCTGGTAAACCGTAGCAAGCTTCCCAAGCGAAAAGTAAAGCTTTGTTTTGCTGCTGCTGCAAAAAGCACCAGAGCCAGTACCGGAAGAGGTCTTAGAGCCGTCAGTGAACCAAATTTCATTGGCATTACCGACAAGCTTCGGAACATCCTTCCATTGTTCTCTGGAAGGAAACACAATGTTATAATTAGCATTGAAACTAATATGTTTTAACAACCAGTCGCTTGGGATCAAAAAGTAGGGATGCTTGACGGCCTCTATACAAAGTTTATCATAAAGAGACGAGTGGCGAGGGGTCTTCCAGAGACCCAGGAGGTTCAGGCGACATGAACAGGTAATCGCTTCCAGTTCCACTTGTTTGTGAAGTGGAAGTAAACCTATAAGAAGTTCTAGGCTTTGAGAGGGAGTAGTTCTCATTGCACTAGTAATTGCAATGGTAGCCATCCTTTGTAGGGTGGTAAGACTGCTCTCAATAGTTACATTACGGGTCTTACCCCACCAGGCAATGGCCCCATAAGTTATTGTGGGTACAATAACCCTGGTGTAGACCCAGTGGGCAATTTTTGGTGAAAACCCCCAATTACTGCCTATGGCGCGCCTGCAGGACCAAAAGATCCTTTTGGCCTTGTCAGTAACAAGCTTGAGGTGCGAATTCCAGTTTAAAGTACTGTCAAAAATCACACCCAAGTACTTGACTTCACTGGAATAGTTAAGGGGAGAGTTAAAGAACTCAATCTTGCAAAGATCCTTCAGCCGTTTTCTAGTGAAGAAAACCAAGTGCGTCTTGCTAGGATTCACAGTGAGGCCCACCTCACTGCACCAGCTTTCAATTGACTTGAGGGCTGTTCTCATAAGGTTGCAGACCGTATCATAGAACTTGCCCCTTATAACCAGAGTTATGTCATCTGCATAGCCTATACAGTGCAGACCCTTTTGACGAAGTCTTTCCAGAAGTTCATCCACAACCAGGCTCCACAGAAGGGGGGAAAGTACACCCCCTTGTGGACATCCCTGGCAGTTGTCCACTAAAAGGGAATCACCCAGCAGGCTTGCTTTTGTCATGCGGGTGGTAAGAAGACTATTAATCCAGGTACAGACCATGGGGTTTATTCCCTTCCGAATGAGGGAATTGCAAATAGTCTCGGTAGAGACTTTATCAAAGGCTCCTTCAATATCGAGGAAAACAGCAAGAGCCAATTCCTTTCTATTAACTGCACTGTCCAGAGCTGTTGTTAGATCATACAGTGCTGTTTCGGTCGTTTTACCGGGTTGGTAAGCATGCTGGCACCTAGAAAGAGGAGTTGTTTTTAGGATGCCATCCCTGATGTACCTATCGACCAATTTCTCCAGGGTTTTAAGGAGAAAAGAAGTAAGGCTGATAGGTCTGAAGGCTTTAGCCTCGTGATAGTTTGGCTTGCCTGGCTTTGGAATGAAGACCACCTTAGAGGTTCTCCAAGCACAGGGAACGTAACCAAACACAAGGCAGGATCTATAGATCCTACACAGATGTGGAGTGATGATATCAACACCTTTTTGCAGGAGAACTGGTACAATGTCATCCGGTCCTGCAGATTTATAAGGCTTGTGTGAATTGATGGCCCATGCAATTCTGTCAGGGGTAACAATATCACCAGCAGTTTTCCATTTTTCCTTATTGCTACGTAAGGAATGAAGAGGGATATCCGGATGGTATCCCTCATCTCTGGCTATGGAGTTAGGGAAGTGCACCTTGAACATCTCTGCCAGGGTGCTACTACCATCTTTGGTATAGGAGCCATCATCCGTTTCGATTGCTCCGAGTTGACAAGTCCTGTCTTTGGAAAGTATTTTCGTGAGCTTGGCCACACGAGAAACGCTGTCTAATAGGCTGCAGAATTTAGTCCACGCATCTTGTTTACTTGTTCTTACAGCCTTGTTGTACTTGGTGAGAGCCTCCTTATAGACAGGCCAATCACCAGTTTTTTTGGCTTTGTTAAAGAGCCTTCTGCAAAGTTTGCGTAGACCACTAAGATTTTTAGACCACCAAGCGACTCGTCTTGGTAAACTAGTGGATACAGCAGTGCAGTTTTGATGGAAAGCCTGAAGAATAGAATGTTGAAGTGAATCAACAGCTAACTCCAGGTCAAGAAGATTCGTAAGTTTGAATTTCTTACCTGATAGGAGGAGTTTTAGATCCTCTTTATAGGAGTCCCAGGAAGTGCGTCTGGGATTCCTTTTCTCCCGCAGACTGCTTAACACAGGTCCTGAAAGAGTCATAAAGATTAGTCTGTGGTCAGAGAGGGTAATCCGCTCCGACACATGCCAATCGTTTACACAGTTGAAAGCTCTGTCATTGCAGAAAGTTAAATCAATGACTTCGCATCTATTACGGGTAATAAAAGTTGGTTTTAAAGTAAGTACCGTTTTCGTGCAGATAACAACAGGAAGAGATATCCTTACAATTTTATTTTTACATGAAAGTCCATAGCTTAAGCTACTTTTCCACATAAAAGCTGGCAATATTATTACTTTTATCATATCGTACTATCAGCCTTATTAGAGAGACACACACATAAAGCAATGGGTTAAACTTATTTTTTATTAACTCGTTTTTCTTGTGCGTCGGGAGTGCAGAATAGACTGAACTATCGGACTTTAACTGAAATTCGACAGAAACACAAATTAAAAAGGGGGGGGGGAGATTAACTTCAAAATAAGCTCAGTTCAAGGCATTCTTATCTTTAAAAACTTGAAAATACTGCTAAGTTAAAAAGGAAATGAATTAAATCGTACACCAAATAGTATTCAATACAAAATTAATACTTTCGAAAAAAAACTGAGTGGGTAGAGTGTGGGTTTCTTCTTCTCTTATTATCTTCTTCAAATCGGGTGCAGTTGGTTTTATAATAAACGCCTCCTTTGTGAATTGGATACCTTGACCATAAATGAAAGTAGAGACAAAAAAAAATCTCTCATTAGCGGTTGTTAGAATTATGCCGTAGATAAAGGATTCATTTTTGAAAGAAAAAAACTAGAAACTTCCAAAGCATACCGTTTTTGAGCTATGCGACATACATACGCACATACATACATATGCATATACACACATACGTACATACAGACGTCACTTATCATAAACTTATCGTAATTAACTTGGGGATGGTCGAAAAGTATGCTTCGGCTGTTTATATGTTCACAGGAACATATGCACGTACTGACGGGTCGAAAAAACTACTCAACATTCATTCGCGGTTGAACAAAATCGAAATTTAGACCGAAATTTGAGTTAATTTTTTTTCGCGATCATAATAATCCTTTTACTAAGTAAAAGGAAGTAAAAAAAAAAATCAGTGGAATACAAACCCGTGACTTCGTTTTTAAAAGTTTCAAGGAGAACAACTCTAACTCGTTTTAGTAAAAGTGGGACGTTTCTCAAATAGTGCAAAAATACCTGTCCTTCCAAGTTGTTTTAACTAACATTTTAGTAAAAGCAAAACACAAGAGATAAAAGTATGAATTAAGACTGATGTATGTATTGAAAACACATTGCTAAGCAAATAGGTTAGAGAAAAATAAATTAAACTCAGTGGCCCAAAAATCTATGGTAACCAAAACCTACAATATCCATCTCAGTTTTCATGACGGAGGGCTGTGGGATGCAAGAGCACATGTTCCGGTTAGGTGGTCGACCGAAAGTGGAACCCCCAGGTAATAGTTCAAGAGCCAGTGGCCGGCAGACTTATGGTATTTTAGCAAGCTTATTTTTTCATCAGACAATGTCCTATACCTGCCGTTCACGGAATGGACACTGGTTAAGCTGAAAGCGGGTTCCTATAGGGGCTGCGGGATGCAAAAGGTGCCAAAAAAAGTTGAAAATTTGTGTCATTTTAGCAAAGCTGATTTTTTGATATGTTAAAGTGGTCGATTAGTACTATTAACAAATCACAATGGCAGACGTCCAGCCGGGTTCCAAGCTGGTGGTAGACGACCGTGAAAAGAACATAAAAAAATTATAGTGACTGCTATATCTCAGGAAGTAAATGGCAGAGATAAACAAAAATTGGTCTATAGGTAGAGCCTATAGTGTACATGTGCTGATTTAATTATTGGATCAATATCTTGGACGGGGTTGAGCAATCCAACGTGTATTCTTATTACTTGTGACTGCTATATCTCAAAAAGAAATGAGCGGAATCAAACAAAAATTGATCCTCAGGTAGGCCTTAGAGGGTGCAAGAACCGAATAAATTTTGGTGCTAATGTCTTTAAGGGGTGGTGGTGCAATCGAACGTTTTCTTTTGTTCATTGCAACTGCTATATCTCAAGAAATATTGTTGCTATTTTAGTGAAATACGCCGATTATATTTGGCACCAAAAGCTAAAAGGGGTGTTTATTCTTGATATTTTTTCCGCTTAATTAAATAAACAATGTGAAAGATAAATCCAATTACAAAAAGTTTGCTTTTGAGCTAATAAATTGATGGCAAAACGTTGGGAAACTTCCAATGATTTTGTTAAATTTTTATCCGTTGCCATTTTCTATTAGTTGATAAATACAGTTTTTTAAATTGATTTACTGAAGACTTTTACAATGATTTTCAATTTCGCGCTTTGATTGTTTTTGCTGGGGTATTTCTATAACTGGAAAATACGACTGTCGTCAAGTATGTTAGATAGTATTTTTTTCGTAACCCTGTTTTTTATGGTAAGCCTATGCGAATAAATATTTCCCTGCTATTTTATTTATGTATGTAAATGAATCATGTTCTTAACACAGGCATTGGTTTTAAAAGGTTCACGTCGATGAATTAATATTGCCTATCTCCAATCATCGACATCTTGCCATTTCGGAGATGTCATAATTTTGCAGTAGCGATTGCATGAGTATTGATTACAACGATATCGAATAAAATTTCGTGGTGACCATTACATACTAGTTTTCCTTCTTTTTATTCCTCAATATAAAGAGGAAGAGTACCAATATTTACAAGAATGATATATTCACGTAATAAATTATCTAATAGTGGTATGGCTGCTTCAAGTATATTACATTATTCTTTTTCCCGCGATACATCCTTTTTGGCAACGTTAATATTCTTCTACAAAGTCATCTTTTTCGAGTGTAGTAGGATTTTCATCATATAAATTGTAAGCATAAACTGAGTTGTCAATAGAAGTTGATTCTCGGCTAATAAAGGTTGTAAAGATTGGGCACTGGATTTGGGAGTTGATAAAGAAGAAATTCCTTTTGCTTTCACGTAAGTCTAAAAAAAGATCCTTTTTAATATTATAAATGATGATTATCATGCATCAAAATTTTCCTGCGGTAACATAATGTACTTAAGATAATGACATTTTCCAAATATAAAATATCCTGACATTTTTTTAAAACTTTCTTCTGAAAATAAATGGATATATTTTCATCTTTTAGTAACGCAACAAATGTACATTTTAGATCAAATGTCAAGATTTAATTGTCAAAAATGCATAATACATAAATCAAAAGAAAATAGCATTTCGTCAGTAAATATTTTGTACAGCTTGCTACGATGCTCCTCTGCGCTCCTGTAGCTTAAAATATAAAATCATTGAAAGTTTTCAGATGTTTTGCCAATAATTAAATCGCACAAACGCATGATTTTAATGGGATTTGTCTTTCATTTTCTTGATTTAATTCAGAGGAAAATGTATCAAGAATCTGCCCCCCTTGAAGGGTTTGGCGCCAAAATCGAATCGGCGCTTGTTTCTATGTAGGTTCCATTCTACTGCAAATTTAATTTTAAAAGCAGCAATACTACCATGCTAAGCGCAAATATGGTACCTGCAGATAATATCAAACTGAGATATTGCTGTTTAAAGTTTTGCTTCTCACGTATTTAATTTAAAGAATATTTTCCATTTTCAAATGACCATGAAACATTGCATCAAGAACAAATGAGTTACAAAGAATCATCTGGTGACAATTGCTCAATTTTATCAAAAAGTGCAGATACGACTTTTATCCTAAGCACTGAAGAATATTTCTTGAGATATAGCAGTTTCAATGAAAAAAGAGAACGTTCTATTGCACCACCACCCTTAGAGATATTAGCACCAAAATTTATTCGGTTCTTGCACCTTCTAAGGCCTACCTGAGGATAAATTTTTGTTTGATTCCACTCATTACTTTTTGAGATATAGCAGTCACAAGTAATGAGAATACTTGTTGGATTACTCAACCCCCGTTTTTTTCACGGTCGTCTGCCACCAGTTTGGAACCCGGCTGGGCGTCTGCCATTGTGATTTTTCAATAGTACTAATCGGCCACTTTAACATATCAAAAAATCAGCTTTGCTAAAATGACGTAAATTTTCAACTTTTTTTCGGCCCTTGCTGGACGTCTGCCACCACCTATGAACCCTCCTGGAAGTCTGCCATTGTGATTTTTCATTAGTACCCATCAACTCCTTCAACATATCAAAAAATCAGCTTTGCTAAAATGATGTAAATCTTCATCTTTTTTTGGCACCTTTCGCGCCCCGCCGCCCCTATGGAAACCGGCTTTCAGCTTAACCAGTGTCCATTCCGTGAACGACAGGTATAGGACATTGATGAAAAAATGAAGCTTGCTAAAATACCGTAAGTCTGCCGGCCACTGGCTCTTAAACTATAAGTTTACTACTAATGTATCTACCCAATGAAGTGATGAGATGCCGAGTCGACCGTGCGCAACACAGGAATTAAAGATAAATAATATAAACTAAATGAGACTGGTATAGTAGGCCTGTGCTCGAGGAAATTTCTGCCGGACTATCTTAATAATTTTCCTGAAAAATGTACTTTTCTAGTTTAAAGTAAAGATTTTTGCTTGAAAAAAATATTAAATTGTTTCTTGTTGTATTGCACAAATAAATAATGCTTAAGATTAATAAATAAATAAATAAATAAATAAATAAATAAATAAATAAATAAATATATATATATATATATATATATATAATATATATATATATATATATATATATATATATATATTATATATATATATATATATATATATATATATATATTATATATACACTGAAGTGACAAAAGTCATGGGATAGCAATATGCAAATTTTCAGATGGCAGTAGCATCGCATAGAACAGGTATAAATGCGCAGTGCTTTTACAGAGCTTTCATTTCTGTTCAAGTTATTCATGTGAAGAGGTTTTAACGTGATGATGACCGCACGACGTGAATTAACAGACTTTGAACGCGGAATGTTAGTTGGAGCTAGACGCATGGGTCATGCCATTTCGGAAATCGTTAGAGAATTCAACATTCCCAGATCCACTGTGTCAAGAGTGTGCCGAGAGTATGAAATTTCAGGCATAACATCCCACCATGGACAGCGCAGTGGTCGACCGCCTGCACTTAAAGATCGAGACCGGCGACGTCTGCAAAGAGTCGTAAATTCTAACAGACAAGCAACACTGCGTCAAATCACCGTAGAAATCAATGTGGGACGTACAATGGACGTGTCTGTTAGAACTGTGCGGAGAAATTTGGATTTCTTGGGCTATTCCAGCAGAAGACCGACTCGAGTGCCTTTACTGACAGAACGACATCGCTTGCAGCGACTCTCGTGGGCACGTGAGCATATCGGTTGGTCCCTAGATGAATGGAAAACCGTGGCCTGGTCCGATGAGTCACGATTTCAGCTGGTAAGAGCCGATGGTAGGGTTCGAGTGTGGCGCAGACCCCACGAAGCCATGGACCCAAACTGTCAGCAAGGCACTGTTCAAGCTGGTGGTGGCTCCGTAATGGTGTGGGCTGTTTTTTCATGGCATGGACTTGGTCCTCTAGTGCAACTGGACCGAACATTGACTGGAAATGCTTATGTGCAGCTACTTGGAGATCACTTGCAGCCATTCATGGACTTCATGTACCCAAACAACGATGGGATTTTTATGGATGACAATGCGCCATGTCACCGGGCCACAACTGTTCGCAATTGGTTTGAAGAAAATTCTGGACAATTCCAACGAATGATTTGGCCACCTAGATCGCCCGACATGAATCCCATTGAGCATTTATGGGACACCATCGAGAGGTCTGTTCGTGCCCAAAATCCTGCCCCATCAACGCTTTCACAATTATGGACGTCTATCGAGACAGCATGGCTCAATATTCCTGCAGAAGACTTCCAACGACTTGTTGAGTCCATGCCACGTCGAGTTGTTGCACTTCGCCGGGCAAAAGGAGGGCCGACACGATATTAAGAGGTATCCCATGACTTTTGTCACTTCAGTGTATATATATATATATATATATATATATATATATATATATATATATATATAGAACATATTTTCGAGACAAATCTTTACTTGGGAAGTTTTTTTTTTTAGCTTTCCGAAAATTTTAAAAAGTGCACTTGAGGGGTTTGTGACGTAATGCAATTTAACTTAGTGGCGTAGTCCTGTGTAAAAGGTAGAAAGACACTAACAGATCGAAACATAAGTTCACAGAATTCGTAAGTGGGCATATTTTGTTAAATGAAAAAAAAAAAAAAAGAAAGAAAGAAAAGGGGGCAAAAAGGAAGGGTGTAATTTTTTTTCCGTGATTGAACACGCTTGCCGTGTATTGAAAAACCTTTTAGGCTTTTTTTCTTAACCCTACACTGCATGATTTTTTATTTTTCGTAGAAAAAAATATATGTGTTTGTCAATGTAATAAGAAAACATGGAAAAATATTTTAAAAAATTTAACTCTAAATTTTCACCCCTTTCTAATTAAAAATAGTTTTGTTGCCAAATGGCTACACCATGCATTCAACAGATAAAAATGACTGTAAATGATAATCTTGAAATTAGTTCTGTTTTGTAAAAAAATAGAGGAATTGAACATTTGGTGAACTGTACTCTTGTAATCCTTTACATTTTGACATTTTACATTATTTTTTATATGTACTTGTACTTTCCGATGATCAATCCTGTCAAATCTGATGTCTTTTGGAGGCTCTCTCGCGCAAGCTTTCTTTCTTTTCTCTTTTTTTTTTTGGTTTGTAACTAGTTCCTCTGTAGCTAATGGTCTCCTTTTAATACGCTTTTATTAATTTCACATGTGGGTTTGCTTGTATGTATGTATGTATGTATGTAACTCTGAATAAAAGATGAAATTTACATTCTTTGCAAATATAAAAGTAATATATATTTAATATTATTTCTAATACTAAAGGCTAAACTGTATTGCATATTGATGTATTATAAGTACATGTAAACTTAAGTGCGGATATTCAGTAGTTTTGAAAATCAGAGGGAAACCCTTGATGATCACAGCGCATTCCAATGTAAAAGCGTATTTTTTAGTTTTTTTTTTTTTTTTCAAAACTATATTTTAAAATTATTAATGACTTTACTTGTCCGTGTAAGCACGACGTTTGTGCTAACTGAAATCTAAAATGAACACGTTTTAAAGGCTTTTCCCTATTGATTTTTTGTTTGTTCACTCTGTTGAACATCAACTAAGCATTGATAAATGCGAGGTCTTATAAACGGCAGAACAGCCAAAAGTACCACTTTTGGGTCCGCATGATTATATTATACCTTCCAAAAGAGAAAGAAGCTAGCGCGAAACATAAACAAAGCATATACTTCATGAACTATAGAGATGAATCGAAGTGTTCTCTGGATGCTTACTGCATAATGTTGCCAAATGGCTACAGACGTGTATTACGTCCTAGATTTTTTCCAAATAATTATTTTGATGTAAAACGCATCTTAAATGAAAGATAAATGTTTATTTTATTCATGTTATTTTTTTAAAAGACGAAGAAAAATATTTCATTGTAAAAAATAATTTCAAAATATGGTAGTTTGAGTGATTTTAAAAGCTATCCATATGGATTCAATAAAGAGCATATAACAGACCAGTGCTGCCATGTATGGAGGATAAATGGTGATAATTGCTTTAAATATACCCAATACTTGCTTTTTATGCATTGAGTTGCCTTATGACTACATTCTGCTATTCATAAGGAGGACAAATTGTCCATGTAGCCAATTGGCAACACCATGCAGTGTAGGGTTAAAAAACTGTTAAAATAATTAACTTTTTAATGAACGCACCGTTTCCCCCCCCTCCCCCACTTTGTATGTATCAAATATTTCAAACATGATAATGAGAACAATAATGAAATAAAAATATTTTCACGTATATTATTGACACCAGGGACCAAAAATGCAGAAAAAAGGGGTTTATACGCTAGTTCACACGAAACTTAGCAGTAAGTGTCGATGCGTAAGCAATTCAGCATATTAGTCACGCGCGTAGGTCACAAAATAAAAATCTAATAAAAAATCATAAGAGGTTTTTTGTATTAGTGTATGAAGCAACTACACATACCGCAATTTAAATACGTTTGTGCCGCCTGTTATATCCAACTATCAAAACAAATCTAATAATAAACATTAGTTTTTAAATCAAAGAGAAACAACTCCAGTGAGAGAGACTTTCCGAAGAAAAATTTATATTCATTTCATGTTTTGCAAGGATTTCGCGCTTTTTTTTTCCTTTCTGCAGTTATGCGTTTTATCAGTTAAACGCTACAAAGATGAACATTTAAATTGGCTTGGGAAATCGCCAAAAATGCGATAAAAATTCCAATCCGTTTTCTGAAAAAAGAAGAAAAAAGCATGGAGTTAAAAAAAATGGAGCAAGTTTTAGTGTATTTGCCAGCAAGTGCCAATAGAAAACAAAATGCTTTGGAGTTCAAATAAAGCATAGAATATTAATAAGCGGTAGCTGATTCAAACATCTTGTTAAAAAGAAAAAAAAAACGCATAAAACTAAAAAAAAAGTCAATAATGAATCATAATATTTATTTCTCACACGCTAAAATAAATATGACTAATTAGGTAGATCACAAATAAAAAGAAGAAATTTCAACGCAAATATCCAACAGATTTTGAGCAACAGAATTCGATGAGTGTTTCATATGCGTAGCGAATTATTGTACAGGGTGTCCACTCCAATCGTGGACCAATAGCTAATTTCTAAACCGTTAGAGATAAACATATAGTTTATTTAGGAAAAAATCTCCAAATTACGAAAGGAATTTTGGGTCTATTCAATGTTTTTCAAAAAATCAAATTTTGAAAGAGTTACGAAATTTAAATTTTTATACAGCCCCCCAGTCCTATCAATCATATTTAGTAAAACATTCTTAACACTGTAACATTTAAAACTAAAAAAAAATCACTCTTCTACGACAAAAATTGACCGAGTTATGACGTTTTGAAAAATCAAGATTTTGCATTGTTTTATGACGTCATCGAGAGATCGCTTTAGGGACCGTATGCGAAATCCTTCAAAATCTTGATTTTTCAAAACGTCATAACTCGGTCAATTTTTGTCGTAGAAGAGTGATTTTTTTTTAGTTTTAAACGTTACAGTGTCAAGAATGTTTTACTAAATATGATTGATAGGACTGGGGGACTGTATAAAAATTTAAATTTCGTAACTCTTTCAAAATTTGATTTTTTGAAAAACATTGAATAGACCCAAAATTCCTTTCGTAATTTGGAGATTTTTTCCTAAATAAACTATATGCTTATCTCTAACGGTTTAGAAATTAGCTATTGGTCCACGATTGGAGTGGACACCCTGTATATATTTTTTCACACTTGACTTTGTTCAGTTCCTTCTGCTTTCTGATGAAAAAAACTAATTACGAAAGTAGTTTTTCAAACAAAATCAATAGTGAAAAAATTCTGCTTTTTTCAAAAAATGCCAAAAATTAAAATTAAATAATCTACTTATATAAAAAACTGAATATCTTTCTATCTTTATTTCTATCTTTCTTTCTATCTTTCCTTCTATCTTTCTTTCTATGTCACGCTTCTTTCTCTTGAACGCCAAAAAACTGAAAGTGGAACCAGGTACCGATAGATAGGTAATTTTTCAGGCTTTATTAGTTTCAATCTATATAATTATACGATTTTAATTAACGAAGATATCAATTAATAAGTAGTCAAATTTAAAGCGATTAAGCCTAATAAATGATTAAATATGAAATCCATTGTTGAAACGTAGTTGCTATGAAACAGTGATAACAATGATAATGAGAATTTTGAATAAAGGCTTAACTAAATCAAACACGAAACTCATAAGCGGGCTACTTACATAGTATTTTTATCGCTAGCTACTTGTAATATTTTGAAACATTCATTTGTTGAAAAGCCATCTACTTATATTAAAAACTGAGTATCTATGTCTGCTTTTTTCCTTTGAGCGAGCTGAACTTACTAAAACTTTCCTCACCATCTTGAAGGCGCGAAGCATCTCAATAATTCGAATGATTTTTTTACATAGGAAAAAAGTAAAGGCATGAAGCGCCTGTTAGCGAGCCGCCTTGGCGGGGAGTAGTTTCTTGACATTTTCCTCACTACTTTCAGGGCACGAAGTGCTCGTGCAACGCCGGGCCACGTGCGTGGTACGTCTTGAAATGGAATGAACATTCAATTATATCAAATAATATAACTTCAGAATGAGATAAAGTTAGAGAAGGGGGACGTTATGCATCAACATGCCGTAGGAAGCTAATCTAGCTGCCCTGGCAGCTAGTACCTTTTAACAGGGGAATTGATTTTTTTGATGAGTATCAGCATCATTTAACATTTAAGGAGTCTGTAAGATGCATGCAATGGAGCTCTATTAAACTAAGGAACTACTTGCGAAGGAACTGATTGGACAACATGCTCCGAACATGCTGTTTAGGGCTTGGAAAAGGAGAAAATATTGGTTCTACTAATTATTTGTTTGTATGCATCTTTAAGTGCAATTTTTCTCTATTTAGATATTAATTAATTAATTAATTTAAAAGTATTGCACAATATAGATAAATCCAATTACAGGGGCAAACATACAGTAAAAGAAATACGATAACAATTACGACAAATTATAGATTTAAAATATTAAAACATGTGGACTTAAAATTGTAAAGTGACGTATTAACAATATCCAAATCATGACAATGAGTATTAAAAAGATTGTAAAATTTAAAAAGACAAAAATTATCAACATAGTTAAATCCCGTAAAAACATTTTTAAAATATGAGTGACTTCTAAGAGTCCTATTTGGGGCAGAAAATTGGATGTAAGTAATGATATCCGAGCAGGCAACTAAATTATTAAGGACCTTACAGAAAAAGAAGACGCAAAAGTTCCCGTCGCGCTTCAAGTCTGGAAACATTGTAAAATATGGGAAATTAATAGATTGTTTTAGCTGTTCGCCATATTACCGCACAGGGTGGAGGGGGGGGGTAATATGACAAAACTACTTTTTTATTTTTATGATGCATTTTTCGTTTTTAAAAACAAGGTACCCTGAGTTTGAATGTTTGGTACTAAACTTAACCCTCTAAAGAAGTCGCGGGTATTAGTTTCAGGATTTTTACTTTCATTCTAAAAAATGAAAGAAAAAAAAATGTTGAAGTCTAATATCCTTATCTTATCACACTTTACCCTATTGTATGTATGAGGTAGATGTAATCACATTAATAGCAACGAAGGTGAAATACATTACTAAACGCTTTGAGTAACCTTTTCTATGACACTAAGCTAGTTGAAACAAATTATTTTTTAAACTAAAAATTATTTCTTGGCGATTACTAGATATTAGTTTGGTCACAGATGCCCCGTGCTGATTATGAAAAGAAAATGGTCATTAGCATCGTCACTGGCAGCCAATGTTATCTTGGAAAGAAAATCGACCCACCTGCTGTACAAAACATCGAAACAAATAATTTCAATCTAGAAAATGCAATGAAACTTTGTTGGAAAAATAGTCAAAAATGACCGAATTTCTGATTAATCAGCAAAATAAATGATTTTTTTTTAAATTTTAAGTATGCATGTGTGTTTAGTTTTTGTTTTATTTGCATAATGTCTTAGTATTTGGATTTTAAAATAAATAATTTTCTTTTCAGAAAATGTTTTTTAGTTTTTTTAAACATTTTTCTTTAATCTATAGTAATTTAGTTAATATGTATACAAGTACACAGTGCAATATTACTGTATGCAGAATAAAGTGAAGCGGGATTACAATTTTGAAACTTAGTTCAAAGTGGCTATCAACAACGCTAAATTGGCCATTAACTGTGTTGGGTTTACTGACCACTGGCCACTATTATTTTTTTTTCAGTCTCAAGCTTTAGTTTGACGTCTATTTAAATCCATCTAATGATATCGCAAACAGCAATGTCAACATTAGAACAGAAAAATTCATGCGTTAATGTGTTATTAGTTACAGAAACATTAATGTGTTCAAATTTTACCCACCCCAAAGTATTTCTATTAATTAACTAAGATTTTCAAAAAAAGGAATGAATACATAATTTACGAGGAAAAAAAATACAAGTACTTGTTTTCATAAAAACTTTCAATCTTAATAAGCTAGTTAAAAACTAACTACCTGTAAAAATTAAAAGAAAAATAACCCTTTTGTGGCAGTTAAGACATAGAAAAACGAAGCTGATGTAAAACAAAAGCTAAGCGGTCTTTCAAATGAAAAATTGGAATGTTCTATAGAAAAAAAATAAAATAAAGCTGCAAACGGATTTTTACACATTTTTGAATAATAGAGATTAAGCTGCTGGAAAAGTTTGGAAACAAAGCATGCTAAAGATATAGTAAATTTTTTTGTAGATAAAAAGTCTCTTGGAAATAAAAATAAATGCTGAAAAGCTAGGGACTGTGGCAAATTGATAAAATAATAATAAAAACAGGCAAAAAAAAAAAAACTTTGAGCGCACAAAAATGCTCCCATGACAACTAAGAATTTTATTAAAAAAACTCTCAAGTGTGACTACGTGGAAAATTGCTTATGAAAACCATTTCAGTGAAAAACTAACTAACCTAATAGCGCATGAAAACGTCATTTTTCAAGAGTTTAAATTTTTATACAAAAAAAAAGCAAAATTTACCGTGCGTTCAGTCGCTATTTTTTTTTTAATTATAAAATAATGGTCAGCAATGTTTCAGCTTTTTGCTCTTGGAGTTTTTTGTCCAAGATATTGTTGCTGAAGGTATAAAATATGCCGAGAAGGGGAAAAAACTGTCGTTTATGGCATATGACTTAAGGACAAAATCAATAACGTCACAATCAGGAAAAGCTCCATGATGAGTCTATGCCTGCAATGAGGCTACTGTGGACTGGACACTCATTTTTTTCACCAATTGTTGATACATAAGTCTAAAACTTTCTGTTCTTGTGTATTTACTACATCTAAAAGAATAAAAAAAATTGTGAAAAACAATAAAATTTAAAATAAAGAAGAAAAAAAGAAGGAAAATTCCCAAATTTTAAATTGCTTCATGCATTACAATATTTATTGGATTATAACTAAACTTTAGAAATACATTAAGATACTGTCTAGTTACAATTTCATTGATGAATTTTAGTCATTACAGTTCTAGGAAATCAGAAGTTCGACTTTTTTATTGTTAAAGTTACCTTATTTATTGAAAAATTCATATAAATTTTCATTTTCAGCCATATTTTGTAAATTATCTTATGAAACATTACATGTATTGCATAAATTTAAGCAATCATGTCTAATGATTGGAGATTAAGTGGAAATTTAAAATTTGAAAAACTATTGTAAGACATGGAGTTATTTGAAATTTTGTTAAAACAAATTTTTAATTTTTAATTTCAAAAAAAAATATTCATTGTCTTTGCACCATTTTTTAATGCTTTTAGATGTAGTAAATATACAAGCAAGCAAAGTTTTAGACACATAGATTAATAATTGAAAAAAAAAAAAAAGAAAAAAAAAAAAACATTTTTTGTGTCCACTAGCCTGGAGTGGAAAACATAATTCAATTCAATTTGAATATTTCAGGGTTTGTCTATATATCACATCACGCATAGTTTGCTGCATTAAGAACCAATCCGTAGAAATAAAACAAAGAATACGGTAGCGGGTGTGTGTATGTTCCCTATACAAATCCACAGTTTAGGTCGGATCTGTACCAAATTTGGCAGGGAGGTACTTGGGCACCCAGAAAAGGTGGTCGAGGGGTTTTCAAACGCCAAAAAAGTACCGAACCGTTCAAATTTCAAGGACTCAAACATAGCTTAAAACGACTCTTTGTACCCGAAATAATCTTTGGATCTTCTCAATTTTGGTCTCATTGGAAAGCTCCAGAAAAATATCTTTTAAGGATATTTCCTCCCTAAGGTTTTGAAAATTTCTAACCGCAATTTCATTTGGAAGAAAGATACAGGCGTTTTTAAGTTTGAAAATTTAATTTTCAATTGGATTTTTAAAGTCGTCTTCACGAAACGAAAAAGACATTAACTAGCGGGGAAAGAAATCATAGGTGAGAAAAAGGTGTTCCTATTTTTTTTTTCAAGATTAGGAACAAATAAAATACTTGCTTTTAGTTTAGGCTTTGCCTGTAGAAAGGGATTAAAACTTTCTTAGTGATTGATTTATTTTTTGTACTGCGTGCAAGCAAAACATTGAATTTAATGTAATCGGGGCTTTTATACACACGCGTCGTTTAGTATAACTTTTATTCTCAAGGTAGACTGGGCTGAGACAAGCCTCGAGGCAAGTAATTAATGAAAGATAAAACTCTCACACCGAAAATAATCTGTGTTTCCTGAATATGTGCGCAAAAGGATGTTAAGCTTCCCTGATGGAACGATACACTGTAAAAAACAGATGTTTTTACAGTATAATACAGCTAATTTTATAGTAACAAACTGTAAAAATTGCTAATTTTACAGTAATAAACTGTAAAATTGCTGCTTTACAGTAATAAACTGTAAAATTGCTGCTTTACAGTAATAAACTGTAAAATTGCTGCTTTACAGTAATAAACTAAAATTGCTGCTTTACAGTAATAAACTGTAAAATTGCTGCTTTACAGTAATAAACTGTAAAATTGCTGCTTTACAGTAATAAACTGTAAAATTGCTGCTTTACAGTAATAAACTGTAAAATTGCTGCTTTACAGTAATAAACTAAAATTTCTGCTTTACAGTAATAAACTGTAAAATTGCTGCTTTACACTAATAAACTGTGAAATTGCTGCTTTACAGTAATAAACTAAAATTGCTGCTTTACACTAATAAACTGTAAAATTGCTGCTTTACACTAATAAACTGTAAAATTGCTGCTTTACAGTAATAAACTGTAAAATTGCTGCTTTACAGTAATAAACTGTAAAATTGCTGCTTTACAGTAATAAACTGTAAAATTGCTGCTTTACAGTAATAAACTGTAAAATTGCTGCTTTACAGTAATAAACTGTAAAATTGCTGCTTTACAGTAATAAACTGTAAAATTGCTGCTTTACAGTAATAAACTGTAAAATTGCTGCTTTACAGTAATAAACTGTAAAATTGACTTATTTACAGTTTATTATTGTGCATTTTACAGTTTTAAATCGGAACCACTGCTGCAGTATTATACTGTAAAAACAACAGTTTATTCTTTGCGGTATATAAGTTGACAAATTTGAACCTCTGTGAATCAATGCCGTTACAACCCGTCGTTTTCCGAGTTCAATTGTTA
>JAXGGA010015633.1:0-28676 GCA_038373865.1 Uloborus plumipes
GCAAACACAGGCTACAAAAATAATATGTAAGATCGTTCTCGCCATTGATGGCAGAGTACTACCGTTTATTTTGCTAATGACGCAAATTTAAAAGCATCTTAATTTTAATGCGAATTCTCACTGCAGAGAAATAGTATGTTGAAAATTTTCTAACAGAAACGCATCTTGTATTTACCAAGGAACCACACGAATAGGGAAACAATGAAAAAACAAAACCTGATAAGCAAAAGAGCAAAAGAGATATTTTCTTGACTTACAAAATTATTTGTCCTTTTGCCACCGTTATCAATATATAAGGTACTAAAGTTTGCCGAAATGTTATCAAAAGCGTCAAATTTAATGACTTGGCCAAAAATTGAAGTTACCATGAGATTCCACAGTTCCCACGTGGCATGACATGCATCTGCAAAGCGTGTGAACGATGGCTTCCTTTACTCGCCAAAACTTGCTAAATTTGGCTAATTTTCTTCAAATTTGGACAAACTTTGGATAAGACCTATATGTTGCAATGACGGAACAATAAAGTAAATTATTTCCTCCGCAAACCTCAAGCGTGTTTTACTATGATCTTTTATTGCTACTCATTGAATTTTTCCAAATTTTTACAGTATTGTGAGGCTTCTTCGTTTGTATGGATTTTTAGCAAAGACTCTGAAAGATGAAAATATTTACACAAAGAATTGTTATACATTTTGAGCCTAAAACATTGGTAGAAAGTAAAGAATTTTAGTATTTTTTTTTACTAAAAGTACACTCTTACTTTTCCTTTGAATACTTGAAACATTACTCCTTTTGCTAAATTTTAATTCATAAAGAATATATTTAGCGAAAATATTCTTTATTACTTCAGAATAAGAGAAAATATCAGTAAATCGAATTCATAAATAACTTCAAGAGACTATTTCTGCGAAAAAAAGACTTCGTTTGAATTCATATAGCTTAAATGAACCAAATGATTTCCATTCTTGAAAATTAGAAGAAAGGATTTTTTTCATTAAGATTTCTTTATTGTTTTTGATTCAACGAAATTGTCTTTTAAGAATGTTCGTATGAGTTTGCATTTTTGCTTTTAATTGGAAAAGAAATAGTTTCCTATGAAATTATGCTCCGAAGAATAATTATGTAATTAAACATTAAAATAACTTTTGGTTCACAGTAGATATACATCAATACATTTTGAATTTTTGTACTGCATTAGTTAATTGTTTTTCGAAGTTCATATTAAATTTCTTCATTTAAAAAAAGTAATAAACAAAAATAATGATGTTTTAGCCGAACAGAGTTTCGCTGTTTATTAAGAAAAAAAAACGTGCATGGCAAAAAGCCTGTGTTTTAGGTAAGGAGATAAGTATTAGAGTGCGCAAACGCAAGCATAGAAAATTGCAAACATTTTGCTTTACCATTTTACATGCATTTCTCTCGCTAGAAAATAGAATTTTTGTTACTTACTGAAATACTTTTCCAGCAGCCTGAGAAAAGGTTCTTTTACTGTCAATGCACACTTCGAGTTTAAATATAAACTCATATCAACTAATTTCACTATATTTGAGCTTTATGAGCTTAAATTTCTAGAATAAAACAATATAGTAATTTAATCATTGTATTTAATGAAAGGAAGAATCATTTAAGTGAAATGGGGAGAAAGGGTTTAACAAGTTTCAGTAATTCCAGGATAAAGAATTTAAAACTTTTAAACAATTTTTAAGGTTCGTGCGCGTAAACATTTCGTGCTAGCACCCTTAATTTTATTTAAGATTCATTGCTTTACAAAAGCCTTATCATTGCCAACTAATAGAGGCAATCTTACAATGCTCGGCTTGTAAAATTAACAATCATAATTCTTTGGCGGTGGTATTTTCTTTTCTTTTTAAACTTTTATAGTTTATTTTTTTATTCATAAAGATTCTGATAGTCCCATTTTCATGTAATAAAATGCAAATACATAGGCATTTTCATCATCATCTTTCTGACATCAACAGCGAAGTACTGTTTTGTTGCCAAAGCTTTCATTTATTAATCAGTCGCAGCAGAAGTCAACTACTAAGTACCCTTTCAGTTAATGAAACTTCAATTTAAATTCATTCATTACCAGTTAAAGAAATATTTCGCTGCGATGAATTTAAACAAATAGTTATATATTTAACTTGAATTAAAATTTTCATTTAATCTAAGAACATACGCTTAAAATGAATATAAATGCTTTTCCAGAACAATTTAAATTTAAATTTCTAATTGCAGACATTCAACCCAACAGCGTTACAACTTCAAAAGCAAGAGAAAAGGGTCTTATCTTTTGATTTTAGCGTTTGAATTGGTCTCTATTTAGATTAAAATTCTACGTTGTGAATTAAAATCAACAAAACGAGATGAAAAAGGAAAAAAAAAACAAATATTGACTATGGCTCTGTAATGTTGAGTTTTATTTGATAGCTTTTGTCTGTACCGAAAAGGAGAAATAACATGCAATGTATAAACTGCGTTAAGCGCCGAATACTTTCATTTCAAACGAAAACTGATTGAATACTCTGATTTTGGAACAATAGGACTTTTTAAATATTTGGTAGTATTTTTACTTATTGAAGCAAAGTATAAATAAAAGAAGATTAAAAATATGCTAAGCTATTCTTTGTTTAGATCGATTTTAACTTCCTTTCTTTCATTAAACATGTTTTAAATTCAAACTAATTCCAGTTTTTTTTTTTTTTTTTTGGCTTCACCACAAATTTTTTTAACAAATTGATATAATAAAGGATGGGAGGAAGCAGAAACGGTGATACTCAAAGATAATGAAAAAAAGTTCCTCCAATAAGTAAACAAGAAATGATTAAAACTGTTGAATTATGATTACACCAAAAGAACAACATGCAAAAATGTTTGTTCTTGTCCGCTTCTTGCCTAATGTTGTTATATTCTAAAACTGTGACAAAGAAATTGAAACTTTGAAGCTTTGGAAGTTTATAAGCAACTACAATATTACTAAAAGTTTTTTTAAATGGTCAAATATAAACACTAAAGAGTTATGTTCAATTCCAAAAGTAAATTTTATGTTGTGCTTCTAAATAAGGGAATAACAACAATTGTCTTTGACTAAATTGGAACAAATTCCCGTCTTGTCCGAAAAGTGAAATGTGTGTTACCTGAGAAGTGTAAAGCTCTGACATTGTGTATATTACACAAGGTGTTCCAAGATAACCTTCATGACCTCTATTTCCTCAAACGTTCGTCCTAGATGTATACTTCCATTAACAAAAATGAGGAGGAAAATTAAGATATAGAAAGTTTGAAGCGAAAAAAAAAATAATTGGTTAAGAAATAAAAAATTAACTTTTTAAAGGGGCTCCGGGCCTCCAAACTTATATTAAGGGAAAGAATCTCCATTGAAAAATAATAATAACACAAAAAAATGACATTTGTGCGATCAAAATCCATGGAGAAATGAGACATGAAACTTTATGACTTATACCACTTTACACTAGCGTTATTTGAAGTGATTTTGGTTGCCATATACACGCGAAATTCGCATCATTCAGACTTCTTTAATAACAAAATATTCTTTATTTTCCTAAAATATATTTAACTGTAAAAGTTATTTAACATGGGAATTAAAATATGAAAAAAATTGAATAAGAAAAAAATGAAAATATCTTGCTTAATTCGCGAATATGAATTTACCGACTGTATAATGATTGCTTGAAATAACGTAATCCCTTCACTGCAGTATAAAATTGGCTTAACTAGATGCATTTCGTCAAGGCTTGAAGTTACGATGTACGCTAACAGTATGTAGAAATGGTGTAGCTTTACGGACAATGTAATCGCAATGTATATTATTTCTTAGATTGTACATATTTCGTGTGGTTAATATCTTTGTATAAAATTGTATAAATATTTACCTTGTCTTGTTATGTTTTGTAGTCTTGTATCATCTGTATTTATTTTTGAATATAATAAGAAGCGAATGTTTTCTGACATGGACGAAACAAATTTCATTATCGTACCTAATCTAAAAGCCCGTTATTCCTCTGGCAGGGCGAAAATTTTCTTTTGTCAATTTGTTTACGCGCCCTGCGCATTTAAAACTCGAATATCTCCGCGAATTTTGATCGCACAAATGTCTTTTTTTTTGTGTTAGTAGTATTTTTCAATGGAGATTCTTTCGCTAAATATAAGTTTGGGGACCCGGGGTCCCTATAAAAAGTTAGATTTCGTATTTTTTGACTGAAATTTGTTTTCGCTTCAAACTTTCAACATTTTGACTCTCTACCTCATTTCGAGCAAATTTGCAATTGAAAGTATGCATCTAAGATGAACGGCTGAGGAATTAGAGGTCATGAAGGTTGACTTGGAACACCCTGTATAATGATAGATGTTTCTAGGCAAAGTATAAAATACGTAAGTATTAGCTATTTTTTGTTGAACAAATTTAAGTAAACGCGTGTTTTGATTCTTTCAAGCAAACCGCGAAGGGCAACTGAGGAATCAGGAACCTTAGGTGCGAGTTAATTCACGTGATAAACCTTCCTATGTGACGTTCAAAATTAATCAGAGATAACTTCCTTTGCTGGTACATAAATTGGCAATTGATAAAAAGTCCAGGAAAAGTGGGAAACGAGGATCGTTTGATACACAGTACCTGCTAGTTTTAGGCATTACAGAGAACGCATTCTATAAAGTACACGCAGTACACCACCAGGGTCAGTCATGACATCCATAGAATGCAGTTTCGTAATTATTAGAACTCATTAGTTTGGAATAGTATGTTAAGTTCTATGTTAAGGTTGTCTTTTCGTATTAAGTTACCGCGTCTAAGCCAGGGCTAAGGCAGAACTACCTGAAGTACACCACCAACTCGACCACGCCAACCAAGTACTGAAGTTTCATCTTCATTTGGAATCATCAGTCATGCTGAGTCACTCATTTCTGCCATCAGTCATTTCTGCATCAGTCATTTCTGCCACCAGCTCGGTTGCTCTTAACAGCAACCGAGCTGTTGACAGAAATCCTCTCATGGAAGTTTCAAGTACTAGGGGCGGATACAAGGAAGGGGCGAGGGGGCGATCAAGCCTCCCTTGAGCGATTCATCCCTGGTAACTATTCAACATTGAAGTTCAAAAAAGACATTTTTAGACTGTGTTCGATGCAAGCAGGAGGTAGGTTTAGGGTTTTGCTCAGGATACGTTTCGCAATTGAAATCAAAAACATATGAGGTCAACAGTTGAACACCACGACGTGTAGTAAAGAATACTCAATGTAAGCAATCGCCCCTCCCTTGAAACATTTCTAGATCTGCCCTTGAAAAGTGCAGACAAATTGGTAGCTAAAATAAAAATAGCACACCAGCGAGCGACCGCAATTTGATTTTTGCTCCAGCTCGGTTACTGTCTTAAGTAGGACTGATGATTCCTAATAAGGATGAAACTGAAGTATCTGAATGACGTGGCCCAGCTGGCCATGATCTTGAAAAAGAAACTTTCCGATTTAATTATACTAAACATCGTTCACAGCACTCACGCCACTCACGGTGAACTTCTGAAAAAAGAGTTATCTGACTGTTATGAGACAAATCTTTGAAAGTCAAAAATGCAAGTAGTTAGTAAAATTTAATCCTCTTGAAAATTGAAAAAAAAAATGCCGGATGTGCCAGTGGTAAAATATTTTTACAATGAATTAGCTCTCCGTGAATATACAATATCATTTAATCAATAATCTTTGCTATTTGAATACATGCACAAAAACTTAATTCAATGAGATTTGGGATTTAAAGATTAAGTATTTAATTTTTCGCATTAAACAAAAATATATTTGTTCAGGGATGAAGAAATGGTAAAATTAATAATGAATTGCAGTGTAATATAGAAATAATGCTCATTCGTACATTGCAAACTAAATATGCTTCATGCAAAACGTTTTCATTAATAAAAAACCATCTTACGCATATGTTAACGGAAAGAAACATTGCAATGAAAACTAATTAAAACGAGAAATTCTTGTTTGGTTTTATCTTCTAACAACTGTAGCAGAACATATTTAATTATACATATTTAATTGTACTTCTAAGTGATTTTTAGAAAAACGCCAGAAATAAAATTTCTCGTTAAAATAATTAAATAACTTCTTCTTTTACGCGAGCAAACATTAATGATTCAAAATCCTTAATGCGTAAGTTATTAAATTGTGAAGTCGAAGACTTAATTTCCTGACTTGTCCATACTTAGAGAAATATTAGTTTCCGGTCTTTTTTACGAAATTTCCATAAAGCCTAGATTAAGTACCGCTAGAAGATCTGATAGTTATTTTTCACTAAAATGAAACAGAATAGTACTGTCCCTGTAATCGAGTTTCTTGAGAGGCAACAATACTTCAAAATTCATTTCGTTTAAATTTTCGTGAAAAAAGAGACAATCTTATTGAAAATTATAATGTTTTAAGCACATCAGTTTATTGCTAACATTATGGTAAATAAATTCCATCTTCTGTGCTTTCATTTATAGTATTTAATGTAGGCTAATCCTTGTTTGCCCGAAAAACGTAGTATGTTCCTCAATATTTCATTCTACTCTGCTATTAAATAAGCGTTTCTGCAATTGTTTTTGGCATTAACCACTCGAAAATCGGTGTCCAAATGGACAGTGCTATGCAATTATGCTATGCAAGTAGATATGTGCGGATTAAATTTACAGAGCCCCTCAAGGGAGGAAGTCTGATGTAGTTCAGACAGCACACCATAGATGGACGCACCATCTAGAGCCCCTCAAAGGAGGAAGTCTGATGTAGTTCTGACAGCACACCATAGGTGAACGCACCATCTATCAACATTTTGACAATTTTGATACAATTGAGACGCCAAATAACTCCTAGCTCAGCACCCCGGAAGTATTTATTTGGAATGATAAAAAATATCTAAGTTAATTTCGCTACGAGCTGGACGTATATGTCCCGCAGGCAGTTTCAAATGACCCTATGGGCAAAATATGCTTTGTATTATTGTGAATGCATGTCCCGCTGGCATTCCTTGATATCACTGACAATTCAGTAATTTTCTTCTCTTTTCATAATTTTATCGAAATTTGCAATGCAACTGATGTTCTTCGCACTTATTTTACTTTTTCTCAGAAAAAAATATTGGTAGTGAAAGGGTTAAGGATTTACTTTGAGCAAAACATCAGTTTTTTTTTTTTTTTTTTGTTAACACAAATTTCATCGCCATAAAGCACTTATGCAACTCTTCACTCCAACTATTATTTAACTCAGGTATCGTCAGTGTCCTACAAAGGACACTTATTTTATGTATGTTTTATAACACGATAGTAATTTTAAATAGAATATGGTTTTCATTCTCATTTCGACCGTGCGATTGAGAATCAGTTGTATCAATATTTAGAAATCACTGGTGCAACATGCAATAGAGATTACTGGGCCTGGTTATGCATTTCCTAAAAAAATCAAACTGGTCGTATTCATGGTATGTTCTAAGAGCTACTTCTTATGCGAGGAAAACCTCCAGATACAACTAAACCCAATGTATGGTCATATAATTTTCTTTTTACAACAAAAAAAAATAAACAACTGTTGTTAAAATAGGTTTTGAAACGATGAAATTATGATGTTTCAAATTAATTTAATCCTTTATTTGTAGGGATTCGATACACCTTTGTGAGCCAAATAGCTTTTAGAATCTCCTTCCATTCCAAGATCCTCATTTCCACTGTATGTCAGATAGTCACTCACAGTGTTTCTTTCAGACATTTTTTCTCCGGGGGGAAAGGGCACTTGGAGAATCTCAAGGGGCAATTAAAGTCACCAAAAATGGTCTAAAATTGAATTTCTGAGACTTTTTGATAAATTTGTCCCTCCCCCCCTCCATTTTGAACCCTAAAATTGCACTCTCCTTTTCTCGATAATGACCTCCAACGAAACCAGAAGCTAGATCTACAATTGCCAAGAGCGCATTTAAGGGAGTGGATATGAATCACCTCTCTCTCCTCCGAAATAAATGGAAAACAATCTGCTCTCGATAAAAACTTTAACATTTTGATATATTAATTTGCAAATTTGCCTTAATAATTGGCTTGATCCTTCCCTAAATAAATTCCTATGTGTTCTCCAGAAAAAAGAGCGATGTATGTTTTAAAAATTTATGTTATGTTCGTTTTCCAGTTTCTGAGAAGAATTTCATTATTTCCTTCCCATAAAAGGTAATACAGGGTGTCCACTCCTATCGTGGACCAATAGCTAATTTCTAAACCGTTAGAGATACGCATATAGTTTATTTAGGAAAAAATCTCCAAATTACGAAAGGAATTTTGGGTCTATTCAATGTTTTTCAAAAAATCAAATTTTGAAAGAGTTACGAAATTTAAATTTTTATACAGCCCCCCAGTCCTATCAATCATATTTAGTAAAACATTCTTGACACTGTAACGTTTAAAACTAAAAAAAAATCACTCTTCTACCACAAAAATTGACCGAGTTATGACGTTTTGAAAAATCAAGAATTTGCATTATTTCATGACGTCATCGAGAGATCACTTAAAGGACCGTATGCGAAATCCTTCAAAATCTTGATTTTTCAAAACGTCATAACTCTGTCAATTTTTATGGTAGAACAGTGATTTTTTTTTAGTTTTAAATGTTACAGTGTCAAGAATGTTTTACTAAATATGATTGATAGGACTGGGGGGCTGTATAAAAATTTAAATTTCGTAACTCTTTCAAAATTTGATTTTTTGAAAAACATTGAATAGACCCAAAATTCCTTTCGTAATTTGGAGATTTTTTCCTAAATGAACTATATGCGTATCTCTAACGGTTTAGAAATTAGCTATTGGTCCACGATAGGAGTGGACACCCTGTATATAAAACCAGACCATCATGATATAATTCATAACGAAACAAGGCTGTCGTCCGTAGTGAGGTTAAATTATATTGACAAGGGTGAGAGTGGGTAAGAGAGTTTGGTGACCCCCCCCCTTTTTTTTTAACAGATATTTATAAAGATCTTTGTTGGGACACAGAGTGGATCCAGCTTCCAGTTAAAAAAAGGAATATTACCAAAATGAATGAAGAGCATGCATCGGATGGATTGCGTTTTAAAAATGAAGACAGAGAAATAGAAATAAGATGAACCGAATCTTGAGCGTAATAGTCAAGCAGAACTAAGGTGTTCATTAAGGATTTTTTTAAAAACTGTTCTAAAATTATTGATCGTGTATCTGTTATGATATGCATCTGTTATTATATTTATAACGCATCACAGCACGTGAATTTGGAAAAAGAAGGAGGGGGGGGGAGCTCAATTTTGAAAAATTTTGAAAGTCGATTTTTGATGAAACAATGTAAGATGCAGTTCAAAACCCTACCCTCGAAATTTGAGCTCTAAATAAGCAATTGAAGGCCATTTTTGGTGTTATTTAAGAGGCCCCTCTTAAATATCACCAAAACGGTCCCCAGAAAGTTTCCAAATTTGAAGGCCTAAAACCACAATAGGGAAGTTCTCGATTTTTTAATTTAATTTTTACATGATAAACAACATACATGATAATCATCAGTGAAAAAATATATTGTTAGAAAAAAGGAGAGGGTTTGAGACTCTTCAAAATGAAATCGAAATCGAAGTCCTAAACATATAATTATATACTGTCTTTGATGAGATTGGGGAGAAAAATATGGTTCGTGACTCTTTGGAAATTTTCCGAAATTGAAATTCTGAACTCACAAATGTTAACCGTCTCGGATGACGTTACTTTTATGGTATTGTCTACTATTAATTAGATATTCTCATAATGTTTGACGACTCTATATCTTTGATGACGTGAAGTAAAGGGATGTAGTTTGCAAATAATTCCTCATACTATTTAAAAATTTATATCCTGAAAACGTATTTGTGAGCTATCTTTTATAACGTTATGAAAATTGATGTAGCTCAGTACTCTCCTTGGAAGTACCCCCCCCCCTCAAAAAAAGAAAAAGCGTAACTATAGGCGATTTTTAACCAGGGATGGGGCTCAAATTCTCCCCCGGTATTTTTCCGAACTTAATATCCTAAAATGCAATTGTAGACCACCTGTGATGCTCCCCCCCCCCTCCGCTTATTTATTGATTTTTTCCGTTATTTAATTTATTTTCCATGTGTGTTACTACGCACTAAGTTTTCCTCCGGGGGCATTGACTTTCTCCGGAGAGGCACTGTCCTCCGGCGAGATGCCTGAAAGAAACACTAGTCAATCATTAGTCTGATGAAAGGGATCTAGATGAGGAGATAGATCTAGTGACTATCAGACATACTAGGCTGACAGCATGTCTGATAGTAACTGGTTATATAGTCACTAGTGATCCCTTGTCATCATAGTCAACACACCTATGTCACTTTAATGATCATTTAAAAGGTGCATCTCTACGTGCTCAATTATTTCACGAGGTTTTCAACGCCGTGAAACAAACAGGTGAGATTTTTTTCTTAAGTCTTTAATTTTACTAGAATCTAAGAAAAACAAATAATGGTCCACATTTTTATCCTCTATATTTTCTGTATGTATAAATGTCCCTCCGTGTTTGAGTGATGGTTTGTTAGACGTAGTGGATATTTTGAGCGCGTTCATTTATGTAACAAATAATTAGTTAAATAATTAGTTATGGACACCTCACAATAACTAGTAATGGGCATGTTTGTCTTGTATTGTCTAAGATCAAGTTTGATGTCTATAGTCGAGGAGCACCATCAGTGAATTACCAAAATAGTATTTTCAAGAAAACCTCACGGCATTTTTTTCTACACGTAAGATTTATCTATGTGTAGGAAAAAATGTATTATGATACGATTATTTGTAAATGTTCATTTTTATTTATTAAAATGTGTTGATTTAGCTGTGTTAGACACTCATTTAATTAGAGTATGCTGTACTTAATGATCTCATCGTTTTGCCGAGTAGGTTCACTTCATGTAGAGTTGCTCTACATGATATTGGCAAATAGGATGTTCCTACTTTCGTCCCCTACAAATATTCTAGTAAAAGACGATGTTGCACAGTATTCATTGTGATAAAATCTTTTTGTATAAAGAAGAACATAGAAATATATATGCATTGACCGAAATTAGCAACACGAAATGTGCTCCGTGGCGAATAAAAACATGTGTGACGATTGCTTAGAGGGTTGAAAATTGAATCTTACAATAATGAGTTAAATAGTTTGTGCCAAAAGTGAACAATGTGCGATGTTTTTCTTGAATATAATTTTTAATCAGTATTTATTATTAATACCGGTTTTTTTCAGCATTGATATATCTTTTACATGAAGCCTTATCGGGGCGAAAATAGGGTGACTATTTTCAAGTAAAAGTGCATTTCTTAAAAAGAATTTTCTAACTAAAACACATTATTTTTCATGTGTTTAATCTTAAATATCACGTGTAGACTAGGTTTGTTGTTTTAAATCTAAAGAGGATAAAAATGACGCATTTGCTATATAGCAGTAAAATTCATAAGCAACTACGGAAATTAGCAACGAAGCTCTAAGTATATCATGCAGTCACACACAACTACTCTTCTTACATTTTATAATGCATATGCATAGAAATCTTCTTAAGAAAAACCTTTCTTGTTGAAAATCGGAAGCACTTAAAAGTTTGAATAAACATGCACGGTTTTGAAAGGAAAAGAGGGAAAAAATGGCGATGGATTAAAAAGAAAAAAATCATGTTGTGAAAAAGGGAAGCAAAAAATGTTTTCTAGAGTGCAAAATCGTTTCTAGGATAACAATGCCGTCCCTTTTCTTCTGAAAAAATACTCTGGTTATTTACTCAAACTCAAAAACCTTCTTTTTCCCTTGTGAAGCAGAACAATAGTGTAGCCTAATTTCGTAGCCTAATTCCTGAGTAGTAGCAAAAAGTATTACCATGGAAATATTAGTTTCAAGATTGCAAAAATGGATAGCAGAAACGTTTAATTCAAATAAAAACGCTCTAAATGAAGTAGAAAATTCGTAAAATTAATCTTCTTTGTATGTGAAAATCAATGTTCCTTGAAATCAATTAAAAAAAATGAAAACAAATAATAAAACAAAAACATACATTTATATCAAAATATAAAAACAAAAGTTATGTCTCAGATAACATAAAATAACAAATACCGTTTTTTAAAAAGAATCAAAAGCTGCTGAGATGAATTAATTTATTTTAAGGTTGTGCGTGGAATACTTACCAGTAAATTCATTAATTAAGAAGCAAAAAAGTGTAAGTGCCAAAATTAGAAATTTGAAGATAACTATTACACATGTTAGAAAACACTTTCACCTGTTCGGGGTAAAAAAATAACAATAGTAGCCCTGGTTGGTGCTGCTATACATATTGATTGAAGATAAGCTTGTTCATACGTATCTAGAGCTTTGACTCGACACACGTTTTACACAAACGTTTTAAAAGTCTACTTACATCACTTTGCTTATCATTCCCTTGATTGGCTGTGATGCAAACCCATATAGGAAATTCTTGCTTTCAGTTTATGTACATCGAAAACTGAAGTATGATAGCAATTAAATTTCCAAAGTGTTCAAAGCTAGAAATCGTTCAAAATAAAACAAACAAGTAAAGCATTTTCAAAATCATTATGCATAATGCTCATAACATCGCTCCTATTCTGAATTGTTAAGTGCCCCGATTTCTATTAAGTGTTTCTTTGACTGAAGATTTCCTTTAAACTAATACCAATTCTGCGCTGTTATCGAAGAATAAATATGGAGAAATGGTCAATACTATTGGGAAATGATTAATGTAATCGTTTTGAAAGGGCTCGATTCAAGCAAACTGAGTGCTGTTATGTTCAATAAAAGCAATTCAGGTGGAAAATATTTTAAATGAGATCCTCTAAACTATGTGAATCAGCAACTGGAAGAATCTCTACGATCATTACTGAAACTAAAAGCGATAAAATTTAACTGAAAATGTAAAGCACATACAGTCAATTTTACTTATAATTATGCTATGTAAACTGACTGTTTTCACATTCCCACATCGTAAAAATATTGTAAACTGGAAGTGTAATAATAGTGCAATATTTCTGAAACTCCAGGTTAGAAAATTTAAGTAGTAAACTCATAGTCAGGAAACTGAATTCGTAAATGCAATTAACTAATTAAGTGAATAGTGGAAACAATGTTACTTTATAATTTATTAGGGTATTTAAAATCAGTTTTTAATGTCATTGTCAAAAATATAAAAATAACGTAGGGTAACCCAGATAGTTCCTAAGCAAAACAAAAAATGCAAACATATATTTTATCAAAAATACAGAATTTAACGTTTTAAAACTTTTTGAAAGTTTGATAATTTATGCACTTATAAGATGAGCACTAAGCAACATTTTTTTTCCTAGAAAAATAAAATAAAATTTAAAATGTTTCAAATGTTCAGTAAACAGGAATTACCCCTTTTTCAGGTCATTTCTTAATCATTTCCGTTGTAATTAATTAATCACCTAGTTTTTTTTCCTGGAAGTAATATAATTTAAATAGTTATAAAACAGCAATTTATAAATAATTTATTCATAAAATAAATAATTCCACAAATATTGGTGAAACAGCCGAAAAGGGTGTTTTTTTAATCACTGCTTAAAAATCTCTCAGCTTCTCAGGCTCCTGCTCATTAACCCTACATTTCTGCTCAATATTTAAAATAATTCTTAGTTTTTAATAGTTATGTCAGTTAATAAAAATTAACTCTCAACTGAAAGAGCTAAATTATGCATTCATTCTCTTTTTTGGTGATTATATTTATGCAATAATAAGAGCTGAGCTTAATTAACAATTACCCGAGTGGTCGATGATTATCCAATCCATAAGGAGCAATATTTGATACACCTCACTGTTACTAATTCGATACGTACCTACAAAAGAGACGAAAACACAATTCAAAAGCTTGATCTTTTTCGATAAACTGAAAGACGTAACAAGAATTAAGGAATTTTGAGCTAGGGGTGAAGATCTTTGTAAATTTAGGCCTATTTAGGAACCCGTTTATAAAATAATTTTAACAAGCACTTAAAAAAGTGCATTAATTTATAAATTAAGCAGTGTATTACAGCTGAGAAAATAAAGTCGTACTGGGCTTAAGTTCCCTAAGATCCTAGGTAATATTTAGTATTGCATTACAATTTAACATTTTGAGTAAACGTCAGGTGGTTTTCATTTACTCCAAAACATGAACACCAATACATGGGGGAGGGCAATGGGGTTCAAGAAATTAGTACTTAATTGATTTTAGTACCATAAAAACGTTTCTTCTTCAGCCATTACTGAAAAAGACATTGAAACTGTCAACTTTTAATAGCTCTAATTTGCCCTAAAACTGCTTTCTAAGGGGAAAATATCTTTCTAAACCATGGGGAAAATATCTTTGCACCACCACCTAAAATTTCGCATTAGGGCGCCCATGCTCGAAAAACGTAGTACTTATGACTTAGTCTAATGTAAATAATCGTGCTGAGACTACAGACATAGTTGAATATAGCTAAATTGTAAACCTTTTTTCTCTTAAACTAGTAGGTACACAGATATATATTTATTACTACTTCAATCTATACTTAATGCATGTAATGAATGACAAATGATTGTTGCTTATACTTTAATTATGTTTACATTCATCAAGTACTAACAAAGTTTCCTATTTCTAAAACTGTAGCTACAACTATACCATGAAAGAAAAATTCTTCTGTGTTAAGAAAATGTGTCAACGTTGGATGATAAAAATTGAATCATGCATTTTAAGGATTTATTAAAAACTATTACGTCAAAATGGAATTTTAAAAAAGGATTTTCTAACTTCAATTTCATAAATTTAATTAATTTTTGGCTGTGGTAAAGATTTTAATTTAGAAGAAATACTTAATATATGCGGGATATCTTTTAAACTCCGCGTTCTCTCATTATGAAAATTACTTTATCAAATTAAATTATGCAGATGAGTGTAAATATTTTCAGCCTTCGGTGTTTCGGAAATTATCTTAAATCCAACAATGGGAAATAAAAATTTATTTTATCATCTCATTAAAAAAAAAAGCGTTACTTTTCACTTACACTGGCTTAAGTTATCAAAGCTCGTTTAGTTAAAACATTTGTTACTTAAGAGTTTTAAAAGATTAGTAAATTAAATTTCACTTATTTAAATTACACATGGCTTCTCACTCCTTCGCAAAGAAACATACTCAGATTGTGAATCAAAAACTTGTAATTCCATGATCACCATCGCTAAAATGAGAAAATAAACTTCCATTTTCAGTAAGTCCTCTCTTACGAAATTTACTTGCCTTGGTGTTTTTAGATGTAAAATGTGAAACGTGGAATTTAAAACAACAGTATAAGTTTCAAATACCGTAAATCAGGGTTACTTGGACCCTAGGGGGTTACTTGAGCCCACTACAATAAAATGATAAAATTTAGGTTTGGTACCTACTAGTTGAAGACTTGCACGTAGTTCCTCGTTTCTCCACTAGGTAGAAGCCCTCTGCAGTCTCTAACGCTAGTACCAAACCCAGATTTTATCATTTTACTGTGGGCTCAAGTAGCCCTCTTTTGGGTCCAAGTAACCCTGATTTACGGTATGCTTTATTTTCTCTAAAATTAACCACATCCAATAAAGAGAACTATGAAAAAGGAGAAAATATCAGCACAAAATAAAATTAATGCAAAAGCATGTGCAACTGAGAACATTTTCAATTTTTCAAAATTATTACATAAGTATGAAATTATTTTCTGCAATTCCTTTAGAAAAAAACCTTTATATCCAGCATCCTAGGAAGAAAAAGAAATATATGTATTTTTTTAAGCATTTCGCTTTAAGTGAAGATTCTTAGTTGCACTTCCAATGCTTGAAAATTAGCATTTTTAATTTCCTAAACAAACAGTGAATATTTTAAAAATACTTTTACAAAGTTATGGGTGATTTGCTTGTTTTGAGGGGACAGTAAATGAGTTTTTTCCTGTTGAAATCTAAAAATGACTTATATGAGGTTCACTCTCTAGGAAACTTCAGATAGGTTCCGGACTTTTCTGTTCAGATTTAATAACATAATACCAATAATGCTACTATGAAATTTTAGTTTTCTAAATTCTAAGATCATCCTAAAATCTAAATGCGAATCAAATTTTCATAGATACTAGATTTTCAAGACATATGAAACCCTTCCTTAAGTATTTGAATAATCAAACAATTTAAAATACCATAAGTCCAACGTTGAAAATACGTTTTTCAGTTCATACATTAAGCATTGAGCACCCCAGAGACCCCCGTACCTTCCAATTTGCTTGGATTAACCGGTTTTGTATGGGTCTCTGGGACATTTATTTAAAAAACAAAAGTACATATTTTGAACAAAAATTTTGAGTAAATTTCGACACACAACAGATTCTTGACATAAACATGACATAGAAATATAAGCATTCAAATACACATATGACGTACAATTTAAAAATAAAAATAAAAATAACTTATACGTGTGAAAAAGAAAGATAAATTTAAATGGAAAAAGAGAAAAAAAATATAAAGGGGGGGGGGAGAAAATCACGTATATAATGGATTTCATTAGATGCCTTGAAAGAGGAATCCTTCATTTGAAAGCATTAAAAACAGTTCATTTATCAAAGAGCGAATGGTATTATGAGAAAATGCTTTTAGAATATTCTGACTGAAGGTTTGAGTAGGATCTCTGCGTAGATGGAACTCTGAAGTTAAGGTACATGAAAAAAGAAAATGCTCTGGAGAACCCAGCTCTCCGCAAGAGCAAAGAGGGGAATCTGCCAACGAAAAGCGATGCAAGTACTGAGGAAAAGGACCGTGTCCAGAGATGAAAATAGTTTCAGACCTGTTCTTGACTCTAGGGGTAACGCGAACACGAGAGAAAAACTCAAAAACTCGACGTCCTGTTTCTCCTTCATTCCAGCGAGCCTACCAGTCTTCCATAGTTGACGGCGAATATAACCATTTAACGTTGATTTTGGGAAAGGAAGAAGCAGGGTATTAAAATGTTGAGGGTCGTTGGAAGCCGTTCGGGCTAAATCATCAGCTCGATCGTTCCCAACATCACCCGAATGCCCCTTAACCCAGTGTAAAGAAACTGAAGGTAGATTGATAAGTAGCTCTTGTATTTGCGCTGATAGAATGTTTCGCTGGAGGGGATCTTTTAGTAATTGAAAAGCAGATTGACTGACTGATCTATCCAGTTCATACAGTAACCGTATTACAAAACGCGTGGGAAACAAAAGCACTGGGAAGTCACGTGAGGCCCACTCGAATATTCTTAAAGTCGGGGCAAACCTAACCTGACAACATTGTGAAGGCCGCACAGGGCCTAACAACAGCACCACGACACTGCCAGCTTAAGTTCTTCCCAACTATAGATGCCTAAGAGTAATAAAAAGCATATGTTTTAAAAATAGCAATTATATATATATACCACAGTCCATATATACCATATATATTGACCATAGTCATTTAGAACAGATATTAGTCTCTCTCAAAAAAATTGCACATATCTTTGGGTGTGAGTGTGTGTTTTATAATTCATTTTAAAAAATCTACAACGCTCAGCACTGCATCCTTCTGACATGGTTACCAAAAAAGTTTCAGCTCTTTATTCTTGGAGACAAAACTGACACTATTGTAGGCAACAAATTTCGTCGTTTAATAATTCTGAAGTTATAGTTTGAAGGCTTTATTGAAGTTGTAGATATGCTTTTAACTACTTAGGAATTGAATTTGAACTTGATGAAATTGCTATTTCTACTCCATAATACTCTATACATTATTACAAATGATAGAAACCTTGGGTTTTGTGACGTAAAAAGAGAATTTCCAACTATTTATAACTGTCTTTTTGCCTTTAAAGTTACCCGCTTTTTGTTAAAATAGTTTAGCAATTGAATATTTTGTATCGCACTTCTCACACAGATAAACGATGACGATATTTAATGACGTCACCCCGGCATAAAACTCGTTTTAAATGGATTACATAATTGAACCGTTTATTTCAAAAATCAGCCAAGTAACAAGTACTAGAAATTCGCTAAAAGGCCGCCGCATATATGAATCACGTTTGATCTAAGCAGTTATAATTCAAAAAAGCTGCTGATTCAATGAAAGTATATATTGTTCCGTTTTTTATGATTTGTTTCATTAAAACGGTTAAGTTAACTAACCACTGATTCAATAAACCGGCGTCCCCTTCATTTTTTTAATGAAAAGTGTTGTAATCATTTTTGAATAACTTTATGTGTTGAAATGAATGTTTCTTAAAATTAGAGATTTTGTCGACTGACTGGTTTAAAACTAAATGATTCAATTATTAAGTTTCAGTTTTGAATAACTAAGAAACTTTTTGCCAACTAATAAAATATAACTATTAATATATCAGTGTGGGGGGGGGATTGCTGTTCAAAATCAAAAATTGTGGTGAAAGTTACCCTGAATGCGTGCCCTGATTTTGTTTTCCTTTAACATCAGACTGTTCTTTAAAAATTAATTTTCCAATCACTAGCAACCCATGTTTTATTAATTTTTGAACGTAATAAAGATTCTCATTTAGGAAAAATGTTTAATGCATGCATGAAAAGAGAAATATCCTTCAAATTTCTCACTCTTTCATTAACAAAAAAATATTAAATTCAATTATGCAAATGAGTGTAACTTTTTTAATCTCTGTCTATTTCTGAAACACCGCAGCTATCTTGTATCCAGTCTTGTGAACTTTTGATTTTTCAAGAACCAAAAAAAAAGCAATTTTCTGCTTCCACTGGTTTAGCTATTAACTAGTTTCATAAAATAGTAGTTAAATGGTACTAAAAGTAGAAAATATTTGAAATTAGCTGATCACATCAGACATTGATTCGTATAAAATACAGAGGGTACTAAATAGCAGAATGTTCGAAAAGGGTAAGGGAATATTTTTTAGTTCTAAAATTGTGCACTCATTCGTTTTTCTGTATAACTAATACATTGAAGACATTATTTCTTTCGAATATTTATGATCTATATTTGCTCCGATGCTAAAGTACCAATGTCGGTATATGGTAAAGTATGCTCGTTTAGTTTTTGACAGAACTTCTTTCCCTTACAGTTTTAAGTTAGTAAGTACTAGTATCCAAAAGGCGGCCGTTGATTCAAACTCACAATCAATAAATCATCATAACAACATTAATCAAAAATGCACTGAGTATTTTACTTAAAATTTACAGTCTTCATAGATCAGATTAAAAACAAACATTTATGGCTGAAAAAAAAACCTGTGAGGAAATTAAGCTCATGACTAATCAATTTAATTACAACTGCAGTCCAAATTTCCATGTAAGGCAATTTTCTTCCAGCTCAAGAAATTAATCTTCTAATTTAACAAATAACTTCGTTTATGACTTTTTCATAATCACTCAAAAGTGATAATTAAATTTTTACTGCTACACAAAGCTCTATGAAATAAAATTAGAAAAGTACGAACTATTTTAATTAGGATGCATTTTAACGTTCTGTTGAACAAGAGAAAGTACAAAATGAGATAGGTAGCTTGTCTTATAGGTGTCACTATGATTCGTTAAAAATGATTGATGTTTTTAAAAAATTATCTTTCACAGGAATCTTGTTGTAAATCTTCTAATGATGTTTTTTTTTCTCTGGGAGTTTTTAAACCTTGATAAAATTTGGTTCAGAGGAAATTTGGTTCAGAGGAATCAGAGAAAATATTTTGTATTGCTTATTATCGTTTGCATATCCTAGGTAGCAAAAATAACCTTTAAACGTTTTAAAAACGTTTTTAAGCGGTTGTTACAGCGTTAATAACCATTTTACAACCTTTAAAAAACGAAGTGTGCTACTTGGGTATACTTAGAACAGCACTGTATGAATGTTCCCATACTTACTTTTCTGCTCTGTATATTTTTCTGGAGAACATAATTATTCACACTTTAAACTATGATTTTCAGAGTCTGCAGTAGGAATAGCTAACACTGGGGACCATAAAGTAATATTGTTTAATGACGAAGATAATATTTATTATTAATAAAATTTAAGACAACTGACGTCGAATGAGCGAAGTTTTACTGTAATAATGGTCTACATTTAGGGCCTGCTCCACATCAGCAGAAAACGCGACCGAAACCAAAAATCCGGGTACTTTCCATAGGAATACCATTTAATCCGTTTTACGTTTCTGCTTTATTTTTCTGCTTTACGTCAATGTGGAGCTGGGCCCTCGCGTTTTCTGCTGATGTGGAGCAGAACCCTAACACTTTATAAAGTATAGTTACGTTTAAAACACATTCAAAATCTGTAAATGAAAAAAATATTGCTCCGGTTTTTTTCCATCCTTATTTAGTTATTTGTTTTTTATTTCAGGAATAAAAGTTAATTGCATAAGTGAAAACCTGAAAAAAAAATATCACCAACACAGTAAAAAAGTCTCTAACAAAATACTCCTTCTGCTTACTTTAAAAAGACAAAATATTTATTGCTCGATAAAATGCGTTTCAGAAAAGGAGCTAAAAAATTAGACGGCACAAAATGGAAACGTAACCTTTGAAAATAAAGGACATTTTTCTTAAACCGTTTACTGATGCTAGTAGCTCTGGAGAATCGTATTTTTTGTCACCCGATGAATTACTTTGACAGAAGCTAGAGAAAACGTTATTTACCGTTTTCACGTCTGGTGATATTTTACTGACACTGCCAAAGTGACATTCGAAAACTAAATATACTTCTGCTGAAACGAAATTTCATTTTTTACCTGTGAGCTACAGAAAGTGATAAAAAATTATCTAAAAGTTATTTATTCTTTCAAAAGTGCATTTGTGACACTTTCAATAATTATTTTTTATCGGAAAGATAAAGGAAATCCGTTTAACCCTCAAAAATAAAAATAACTGCTTTTATGCCAAACTTCAAAGGGAAACAAATTATAAATCGAGTTAATTCACTACAAACATTTTTTTAATGTTAATAAAATAGTAAATTTGACTCATATCAAACAATGTTGCTACATTAATTTAAAAAAAAATGTTTGTCTGAATTAAGTTGTTTTTTATGAGTTAAAAAAATCCCTTTTTATTTAAAATTGCTTTTAACTGAAGATGTCGTTGTTTCACAGAGCTCCGATTGAGACATTACGCTACTGTTTACTTGTACACTACTTTACATTCAACGGGTTCCAAGTAGCAGTCAGAAAAGCGGTGCTGATTTTTTTTATTATGCTATTGTGTGATGCTGCATCATCTTATTGTGGAGTATTTTAAATTTAATTTTAATTTAATTTACTTTAAAAATACTATAGCTATAAGAAAAATAGCATTTCCGCTTTAGCATGTAATGTATGCAATACGAATACGCGCAGTTCACTGCCAGTAAAATAAATAAGGTAATTTTCACTTAAACAAGTAGATTTGCTCTCTCGAAATGTTTTCAATGTTCCGACATAATGTTACATAAAAGTAATTGAATCGGTGAGTACAAAAACAACGTCAGTCAAGAATTTAAAATTTTTCAAGAGAAAGAAAAAACGTCATAGTTCCTCCAAATTTTCAAATAATTCAACAATTCTTCTTTCCTGCATCATAACATGCATTTATGTTGGTATCATGCAAAAACTACATAGATTCAATCTAAATCGGGCTCAGGAAAATTTAAAATGTAATTTTGACTGATGTTGTTTTTGCCCTCAATAGGCTTTTACACTCGGGGAAAAAAGTTATTATACATTAAAAGTTTATATTTATTTATGATTTCATCAGATATGAAGTAGCTCTTGCTTTATTATTATGACACATGACTTCAAAAAAACTATTAAGCTCTAATAACAGATAAGTTTTACTCATATATCGCTAAAAAAATTACGAAATCAAAACAAATAAAGAACTTTAAAACTTTACAGTATAAGGAATATGGGTTATCAACAACAGTGGAAGATTATTATAAAAATTGAGAAGCAATTGCTAAATCTATATCAATAAAAGAGGAACAAAAGAAAATATGGGCATGAACATCTCTTAAAATAGATCATGTTCTGCCATCATGTGAAGTCTTTGATCAGGTAAATAGTTCCTCACAAAAAAGTTTTCAGGAATACATGCAATCACCTTCTTGATATTTTCCATTTTATTTATGTTGGTTGGAACGTGCCCTGAAGGATAGGCATGGCTTGAAGCAAAAGCGACTTTTCGGGAAGTAAGCTTCAGCAGCTTAGCAAGCTCCAATCGAAGAAAGTATGTGCCGCGATTACCCCTTTTTCTTTAAAGCTATGGGGGAACTCCTTGTATCGAGTGGGGGGGTAAACTTAAATTTTGTCTCTTTTTGCACATTTTCCCCTCGCCATTCTCTGTTTAAGCTTTTTTTCTTTTTTGTACAAGTCCTTCCACCAATCATCAAATATATTTATGTCCAAGAAGAGTAGCTTGGTAACGTGAAAGCTGTTACTGGTCTGAGCACACAACTCTTCATATTAATCAATTCAGTCGGGAGCAGCGAAGAGGAGAAAAGGACAAAATCCCATAGACTTTGGTTTAAACATTGTTGAAAATCTAATACAGAAAGTCTTTTACTCGAAAAAAGATTGTTTTGACCACCCCCTCCCTCCACCAAGAAAATTCTGGCTACGTTAGTGTTTACGTGTGTAAATTCGATCATGTTTACGTATCGTCCTCTTAATAGTACCGAAATCTAATCGTTGGGAACGAATGCGCGCCCTTAGAAAGTCATGCTCGTTCTAGCGTTGGGGGCATAAACAACGTCAGTCACTGGACTCGCGTCGTTTCTGCGCTCAACGTTCAGAAGGGAGGCCCAGTAACTTAGGAACTACTAACCTGATTGACGTAATTTTTGCTGACAACACGCATCTTGAATTATTCCAGAGCATGTTTCCATGAAAAACGAATTTTTGAATTTTTTTGACTGAAGTGGTTTTTGCTCTCACCGATTCAATTATAGACAATACCACTCCTCGGGGCATAAAAGTAAAATTCCAAATTGTTCGTTTTATTTTTCAAACATAAGTAATATATTTAATTGAAATATTTAATAAGATTAAAGGCTTAAATGAAATTTTAATATTAAAGAAACACAACCTAGAAAAACTTAGCATTAAAATGCTTCAATATGTATTTAAAAAAACAAGTTGTGTCTTACATTGCAAAACCCTTTAACACGCAAGTTAACACTTGAAGTTTTTATATAACTTTTAAGAGTGCAAATTAATCATCAAACTTTCGACAATTAAGATGAAAATTATTGCTAAAACTGTAACTTTGCGAACTGTAACAATTGAACTAAAAAGTAGTTATGAAATATGAGAACAAATTTCTCTTAACAAACAATTTAGTAACATTTTTATTTTTGATATAATCATAAAACTACCTTTAGCCGTAATATTCTGAGAACAGAGGTTTTATCTGAAAATTTAGAACAGAGGAATTTTATAAATAAATAAGAGAGTTTCGAATTCTTAAGAATAATTTTCCTTCATAACGAAAGTACAATCATAAATTATAATGTATTAAAAAGCTATCCAATGGCCCCTTTTTTTTAATGCTTCCTAATAGCTTTTCTTTTTTTTTTGCTAAAGTTAAAATTTATTTTTTTTTTTTCAGCTTTATTTATTTTTTCTTTTAGTCGAGTTCATGTATTCAAAGTATACTGTCTCGAGTATATCAAAATATTAATTTGAATGTTAAACTGATACTATTCTTAAGCAAATACACCCACAGCTCAATCATGACATCCTGAGACCGCGGTTTTGTCCTTATTTTGGACTCCTCAGTTAGGAATAGCCAATAATCGAGCTGGATTGGCTATTCCTGACTGAGGAGTCCAAAATAAGGACGAAACCGCGGTCTCAGGATGTCATGATTGAGCTGTGGGTGTATTTTCTTCAGTTCTGCCTCAGCCCTGGCTTGCATAATACTATTCTTAGTTATTCAAATGTAAATATTTAAAATATTTTTCAGCTGTGATTTGAAGATACTTTAAGGCTCTACTTATACTACACCATAACAATTTCCGCAAATATTTTTTCATATTGCAGAAGATACTTTCCATGTTTACTCGAACAAACATTTGATTAGCGAAAGATGAATGTTCTCATTTTGTGGTAGCGGGAAAGCAGGTTTGGAATTGGTACACTTTCCAGCAGAAAAAAAAACATTCACATTTCCAATTGCAATCCAAACCGAAGAAACCTTTTTACCTTTAAACAACAGAGAAAGGGAACTTCATAGCTTGGTGTTTGCTTGCGTTGAAAAGTTTCTATTTGAATTAAAACTCTACAAAGAAAATGAAAGCAAATAGAACAGGATGAAACCAACAGAAAACAAATATTGAGTGTATCTCCATTGGGGAGAAATCTTTTTCATATTTTCTTCCTTCTGAAATGAAAAATTATTGAATGAAAAGTAAGAAATAGTTCAGAGAGTTGCTGGTTTACGAACTCAATGTTTAAAGTCACTAATTTGAATCAATGACCTCCCACCTTTTTTTTTCTCTTTACAAAGTTCGTTTAAATAAAAGAAAAGAAACGTTTCGTCTGTTCTTAATTTATTGAAATTTAGATTTTTTCTATCCATTAGGATAAGTGCAAACAATGTCAAAATTACTTCACATGTAAGCAAGATGTAATGTGTGTAACCTGCTGAATTTCGCATAATATAAAAATCAACAACTATTGGAAACCATGAACTAAGTAATTAACACATAATGATCAAACTGTCTAATCGATTTTTCATTTATTTTTGCGAATAAATAACAAATAATGATGCATTTTTTTGTGAATGTTATTTATTTTTATGAAATATAATATGTCTTTTTATGGGACAGGGCAAAAAAAATATTTAGTACTTCCCCTTTTGCTAAATGATATTTTCGTATTACATAAGTCCTAACCACTGCACAGTGAAGCACTTTGATTAATGCCACCAAACTAGAACGTTTTTAGATATCTTCCTCTATCTTTAGTCAAAGTTCGGCAACAATTTTTCAACTAGTTTGCGGTTTTGGGTTCAATTTTATTGCGTGTAATTAAAATAGCTTAAGAATATGTGTAAAGTTGATTGGTTGTCGGAAAGCATGAACCTAACAAGCATTGAATAAGCGAAAAAGTGTAAGTCTTCTCACAGCCTAATTATTGCTCTTTCTTCTTTCTTTTGACAGATAATTTAGGTGTAACCTTACACAGAAATTGGTGAAACATTACGCTATAGTTACACTATCATGGTGTAACCTTACACCAGATATACTAGTTAACTTACTCCTTAGCAGTGGAGGTAGCACTACTGCCACCGTATTTGTGAAGTAAGGCTGCACATTATTTTTATTTATTTTTTTTTTTTTACAGTGCAGAGAGTTAAATAATTTTTCGGAATTTTGAGCCAAGGTAGAAAACTCTGCCTCAAAATACGCTAGATTGGCAGATTTTGTGGCAAAATGCCTCACTGTGACTCACTCAAAAACACAAACCAACACTTGAAAAATGTTCCATTGGTACTAGTATGGTATATATTGTTACTAGAAGCCTTAATCACGGAAAGTCATTATAAGGAGTTCATACCACCCTAGTTGACATTCCCAACGTAGTGCGTCACGTAGACCTTGTAGATACCATACTGAAAGCCGTAATAAAGAGTTTCTTATACACTGGTTGAAACTCATTATGCAATGCGTCTAATAGATCTCGTAAATATGTGCACATGTTTATGTGAATGCTTGAAGAGTACGTAAAGCGAATGTACTCTTTACGTAGGCACATATCACAAAACGTAAAGTTTACATCAAGAACAAAATGAACTAGAAAAAAGAGGTGAGCATTTTATCATAGAATTGAAAAAAAATTGAACTTTTTTGAAAACGTTAAGGAAAAGGATAAGTTGATGTAATAAGGAAAAAAATACGTTTTTAGAAGAACTGAGAAAAAATGTAAACCAAATAGTCAAAATTGTGATATGCTATGCTTTTCTAAGTTTCTTTGTCTTTATAATAGTAAAAGTAATGTGTGGAACATCAAATACAGATGATGAATCACTTTTTAAGCACAAACCATGTAAAAGAAATTCTTAGTTTACTCATGATCTTTAATTGGAAAGAAGGATTTAATGAGCGCTAATTACAGAACTTAAAAATGTCTGTCTCTTCTTAATTTCCACTTTCTTCACAATTGAAATATTTTCCTTTGTGATTAATTTTCCGGCATGAAAACTATTTCGACTGTTTTAATAAAAAGGAATACTTCAAAAGAATTTTTTTTCTTCATTAGTTTGGTTTTGTCTTTTCAATTTGCTACTTAGTCCGTAAAAACTGTTGCAGTGTATTATTTGAGTTTCAAAGTAAATAATGCAACATCTTTCTTAATGAGTCAGTTTTCTTCTTTTTCTTTTCTTCTGGTGTATTGATTTTCTTTCATAGAAAAGAACGCAGTTTCGAAGGAAGTATTCTTCACAAATCAGACTAAGCAACACAAGCCGAATTTGCTACAGTTTAATCTAAGTGAAATGTTTTAAATCTGTATCCATATGCTTACCTCGAAAGATGAAGTTTAAGGTATTCAGTCGTTGCAAATAGCACGATGCTAATATAGTAAAATGCAAACCAAAAGGCAATGTCATTATAAATACTTATCGGTCATGCAAAACAATGATTTTAAATTCACTACCCGTAGAGTACCGCTTATCTGAATGTCAGCAAAACTACACTTTTAATTATCTAAATGTAATACCTCTTTCATATTTTTTCTAGCTGGACACGCAAATTGAAAGCTTTGCCGAAATAAATAAGAAAATAAACAATGGGCGGAGAGAAAATAACTGAAGGTCAAGATAGCAGAATTTGCACAGCTACGTGTCTTATACTCTGTTACTTTAAAATAAGCATATCAAGTTCCAAAATTTTGCTTCGTTTCCATAGAAACTGTACAGAAGAAAACAGCTCCACTCTTTTTTTTATCACTGCTTTTGAGGCATTTCATTTATTTTATGTAATTAGTTTACGCGCTTCGGCCAAACACCGCTTAGCGCCTCTCTTAACTATAAGGAAAATTTGGACCAAATTGTCTCTCATGTAACCGTGGAATATCCTTAAATGTGATTAAAATATACATTTGCTGCGTTAAAAGTATTTATTTCAACATTTTATTATAAACAAAAGCATCTCTGAAGCTGCTGGACTAATTATCCGACTAAACATTCGACAGTATAAATGGTATCTCGAGTCTATTTTTTTCCTCTTGAAACGGGTTTTTTGCATTCATGCTTGCAGCTCTATTTGATTTTAAATACCAAATTACAAGGCCAACAGAGTGTTGTAGGTATAAAACTCTGGTCTCTAGCGCTCAAAGCCGCAAGTTTGTTACTGGCTCAAGTCCAGATTTTTAAGTTTGCAAAATATCGACAGCGATTACATTATATGATTATGCAGCATGTAAGAGATCAATCGAGTATTTGTTTTGCTTGGAGTTCTCTTAACAAATTTAATCCGTAGTGCAGTTTCGCATCAAATAGAGCCCAGGGGCCTCCATCTGGTAGAAAACTGAACGTCAAATTTCTTGTAGTAATGGTATCAGCAGACAGTATTAGTACATGAAATAATAGATGCAATATCCAAAGATCGCACTAGGTCGGCGAAATGGCCTTCAACTCAGCCCTGTTAGGAATCAAACCTAGTCACAAGTACTTTTTTAAAAACTATTTTTTAAACTGAAGAATTCTAGTTCTCTGACTATTTACTTGATCGAGGATAATTTTAATGTTCGCCTATTTTGGAAACATTAATATCAATCATTTAAGTATTTTTAAGTGGTAGGCACATCTTTGATTTCCATAAAAAATCTTAGACGGTGAAATTAAGAAAAAAAACTTTTGGTACATAACTCGTGCAGTATTTATATATTTTCACTTTTCTCTCCAAATTCTCCGGTACCTATCACAAGTATTAATATGCCAGTACTGCTCTTTATTAGAGCTTTATCTTTGCAGGAAATAATTCAAGACTATTAATATATTTCTATTAGAAAACTTTTTTAAAAACGGTCACGTGAAAAATAAAGTTTCATCAAAACTGATTGGGTTACTTCTTTCTAATGCAGCACACTATAAAGAGAACAAAAAAAAAACGTGACTATCTACTATTCCTAATAGAAAATCTATCATTCGAGATAAGTAGAACTGTGAAGTATAATTCTTAACTACGCAAGCGAGAAAGTTTTGGTATTGGCAATAAGAGAGGATAGAAATTTTAGCAAGCAATGTTTTTAAATTAGCGAATTTTTGACAGCAATATTTTTTGAAACACGTTAGATGCATCAATTTGTGATGTGTCACACATTCTTCCCGATTATAATTTGCAATCCTGCATCAAAATATGTTAGAAGTAGTAGAGGAATGTGGGGAGATTGAGTTACGACAAGTTTATTAAAACTTTGTAAAACAAATTAAAAATTTTTAAGGAAAATTAAAGGATATAAGTAACAATATATTTTTTAAATAAAACTTGTATTGAAATATTATTTTATATTTTTGACACAAAATTTTTACCTTAAAAATGGAAATATTCCCTCTTTTTGCCTAAGACAAAATGAAAAATACAGTTTTTCTCTAATGAAATTTTTTTAGTTGCTCATTTAAAATATGTTTCATCAAAAGAATAAATGAATGAGTGAATAAATGAATATATTAAT
>JAXGGA010015634.1:0-28676 GCA_038373865.1 Uloborus plumipes
TTCTTTTTAATAAAAAGCTATGAACCAAAAGTCATCCTGTTTATTTCGAAGAGTAGATTTCCAAGAACTAGTTAATTAATTCACTTTATTTGAGCATTGTGAAAATGCAATCACTTAGCGATTTAAAGGGAAAACTATCCATCAAAAATCATTGTGTTTTATTCCGCAGTTTGAATCACTGGTTACTTTGTGTCCGCCGATTAATCGGTAAAATTTGTCCGATTATAAATAATTGGTAAAGAGGCCGATTATGACCGATTAATCGGTGCATCTCTAGTAAGAAGATTATCCGTACGTAGAATAACGTAGTTAAGATAACGCTGAAATATTGTCCGCTTATCCGTACTTGCATCCAAATCACATGAACATTTTAATAAGTTTTTGAGAGGTATGGTTAGAGAAAAAAAGTTGCTTCTTGTTTTTCGCTGCATACAATAGAGTGCTTTTTACTGATCTAAAATAACAATCAACGTAAAAAGTTGCGACATAGTGGCTGGCACTGTACAAACTTTGTATGTGTTGACTTCGAATCAAGATTTGACAATCATTCTACTATTTCAATTGCAGACGCACTTCGATTTTAAAACGTTTCTTTCCCTGTAGAAGAAACGAGTGAAAGACCAAAGTTAACAAATACTAAAATCAGAGAAGAGAAGCTGCTTCTAGTAATACTTTTTTTTGGTTGGAAAAAAGGAAGAAACGAACAATTAATACAGCTTTCAAGTATTCGCAAAAATAAACATTGCTTTTAAGAAAAGTTCATTAGGAATATGTTCACTTAAATTATGTAGGGAAAACTTCGTAAAAATAATATTTTTTGTGTATACTTTAAGCTTTTCTAATCTTTGAGGAACTATAGTTTATCATAAACGCAAGTATAGTAAGAAATAAAAGAAACAATTCAAAACATATCAATCGAAAAAGAAAAAAATTCTCAGGAAATATATTTCAATTTCTTTACAGTCCATACAAAGTTTGAATAGCAAATAATTATAGCCTTTTTAGCTGCAATTATAGCTGCTTAAGCAGTTGAAATTTTTAGCGTAACGTAAGTGCTTAAATCTTTTTGGAGGGGTAATAAAATTGAAGTTAATATGCCTGACTTACACAGGAAACAAAAACTTTCCCAGCCTTTTGATGCACCTTTTGTTATGAAGTCAGGATTATCACGTGAAGTCCGAATGGAGTAGGCTCAACCATTATTCAAAAGCAACTACATGACACTCTACCGGTACTTATAAAAATCCAATATATACAAGCTGATTCTGGACAGCTGGAGAAATATTCTAAGTCAAAATTGACGCCATTTAAATGAGAATAAAAATTCAATAGGTGATCGATTATGTTGACTTAAAAATAGCGTCATCCAGGAGGAAGGTATTTTTCGATTGAAGTCTACAAGAAATTTATATCAGATACATTACCGTGAGAAAAGGTGAAAATAAGGGACATTTTTATATATGCAACTAATAATTTACAAAAATGTCAAAAATAGCAATCAAAAGGTACTTAATTCTTGTCTCAAACAAACAATCCTACTTTTCGCATTTTTTGGAGATAAATATTATTGTTTGTTGTATTTAGTACCTTCCGTCTTCCATCATGTTTTGTCAAATTACTAGTTATTTCAATGTTTCCTTTCACAGGACACAAATTGTTTGCGAACTAGATTATCCAGTAACCTACATTCACAACATTTTATACCGTCATCTAAAATTAATTTCACCCTCCTTCTTCAACACTGGTGTACCCAAAACAAACCCAAAAAGCTGAGGCAAATTGAATTTTGTAGTCCTCATACAAAGCCTACAAACAATTCAAGCTCTAAGGGTACGAATTAAACCGTCAAAACAACTATAATTAAGTCCATCACCCCCTAATAAAATGTCAACCTACATCAGCGATATTCCCCTAACCCCTGAAGGTGAGTCTTTACCAAAATCCGTAGCATAGAATTAGAAGAAAAAACCCCTAATTATGCGTGAGGTCATTCTGTGATATCTTTTTCCATTTGCAGTTTTCCCAGGATGTTTGGAACATTTCACCAAACTATGAGGGCGGATTTAGACTGAACTGGTCAAATTTGTGTCTCTGACACGTCAATTACAAGTACCATCCAAAAATAAGAACTCCCTTACTTCCGGTAATACTTTGTTAAAAGAAGACAAATTACGAAGCTCTGAAATTTTCGATTAATGAAAACTTCTGAGGGTATAAGAAAGTTTTAAAAGATTTGCAAGGGTGGGTGTTATTAGTTTTAAATTGCATCTGATGGTATGGAAGAAAAAGGCAGTTGATGATCAATGATTTTTGTGGGAATTTGTTGATTCAGTGACAAAACAATTGTGACTTTGACATAAAAGAAAAGAAAACTGAAGAACGCTGAAGAAACGCTGAAAGATGCAGATACAAGCAGTAGAACCATGGAACAAGGAATCCTCTTCAACTCAAATAAAACTTCACAATTTTTGGTAATGACTCAACAACCAATTTCATTACTCGACAAAGCAAAAGGAATGGTCCAAAATCAAAGATTCAAAATCACGAGTTGATTTTTTTTCAAGAGAGGCGGAAAGATGATTTTTCTCCCTAACGGTACAAAGAAAGCTTTTTCATCGAATTGAAATTGCTAGCGAAAAGTGAAATCGTTACTACGATTCAAATTCAAAGAAATTCTAAACTAAGTCCAGTTATACATCGAAGCAAGTGAAATATTTGCGAATCAAACCTTATCTTCCATATTCGATTGAATGATGAATGTAATTGTTTAAAATTTTCTCCTAAATTAAAAAAAAATTACAAAAGAGCAAAGCTACATTTGTCAAAATGTAACAGCAATATTTATTATTTTCTTTTAATATTTATTACGAACAGCTAAAACTTATTTACTGCAGCTTCACATTTAGTCAGTTGAATTATATGGCATTCTCTCGATTAAAATTAAATTTTGTATCATTTTGGGGCTCGTGCTGGTATGGTCAAAATGCAGGTACAGTTGAGCAAATCAATGCACAATGCGAAGAAAATATACTTCTATGATTGTAAGCTCAGAATTTTCGTCACTCGAAAGAATATCAATATGCTTTAAATTACTTTTCATCGCTGGTTTCGCAATAAATGGTGCAAAGTTTGGAAGTTACTTTTTATGGGGGGGGGGGAGGGTAATGTGGTTACTTAAAGTAGGCATAGAATTGCATGTGAGACCCTTTTTGCAACCTTTTTAATTTACCTTTTATTCGATCTCAGCGCTTAACATGTGTTAACAGTCCATGAAATGGACATTAACCCCAAAAGTAGTTATCTTGGTTGTTCAATTTCGAATTTTCTCTAAATTTCGTTATCTTTCTTGAAAAAATGAAAATAATTACTTTTTGAATGATCATAATCTTCACTTCCAAATAATAGTTTCCAGGTTCAAATAACGTTGAAAAAAATGACTTTTAACCTTTGAAGACGCAGCGGAAAAACAGAGAGCTTAAAATATTTGACGAAATTGAAAGCAATGAATGGAGAAATCGAAAGTAGAGAAAAAAAGTATTTTTTTCTTCTTCTTTTCACCCACGCCCCGGAACTTTTTTGTGCTCCGATTTGAACCTGCTCTTGACCTGTCGTGATTCTTCAAGCGGAAAAACTGTCTAATTTTTGACACAGCGAAAGGTTCTATCTAACATAGGAGAATATAATGTGATGTTAGGTATAAAAAAGTAATTAAAACAAAGAAACATGATCACCACAGGGCAGTTTTCCCTGCCAGGTCTTCCCAGAAGTCAAAAGTTCAAAGAAAACTTTTACCGGTTTACCTGAAAAATCAAGAGTCTTGATTGTGCAAGTTATCTTTAAAGCAGAAAATAAAGTTATTGATAATTTAAAGTCGGGTAAACAACTCTGGTGTCTTATTTTTAAGACTATTTGCTATTGGGATTAATTGTTAAAACCATTTCTGTAGTTACAAATGACGAGCCCTCTTTTGATTAAGTACACTCAAAAGAAATGAGCGGCAAGTTTTGTATTTTTGCTTCCTCAAAAATAATGGAAGTGAAGCTAGAATAGTTGCGTTCACAGTTAGTGAAAAGTTGCATGAAATTTTTTTTTTACATGATTAATGATTTGAAAGCAATACAATTTTATTAACCTGCAAAATATTTTCCAACTAGTTCAGTGCTTTATTGGTTTATCACTCTAATCTGCATTTCTATAGGCTTAATCCTACTAGTTCTCATCAAAGCAAAAGATAAAGTTATAGAAGCAACTAATGTAGTGTCTTACTTTTAAGGCATTTATATTTATATCAACTGTTGAGACTATTTCTGCTGTTATCTATGCAAATTAAAGCATTTTCTATCAATAGATATAATCTTAAAGGTTTCTTTTTTTTTTTTTTTTTTGTCATTATAATATTGAAACTAATCAAAAAGATTTATTTTATTTTATTTTATTTTATTGGTCATTATAATATTGAAACTAATCAAAAAGATTTTTTTTTTTTTTGCTTTCATTATCACTTAAATTAAACATTTTTGTCAAAAAAAATTTGAATTTAGTAGGGTTTAGTGGAACTTGAGAATTCAGAGAAGAAAAATCGAAATAGTTGCGAACGCTACCCTTAGCAATTCCAAAGAAATTTGTCATTCAAAAATCCAATTTATTAGCAATCAGACCTTTCAATTTGAATTTTTCAGGGGGGGGGGTGAAAGAAACGTATAAATTCTGCAAATTGTATAAAATTCTACAAAAACGATGCCCACTTTCATATAAAAACATCACTTGTCCGCTTGACCTCCCTAAATAACGAAACCTGTTTGTAACTACACTCAAAACAAATATGTGGCAAAATATGAGAAGTGAAGTAAGAAACGTTATGTTCCCAACTATTGAAAAGATACATAACATTTTAAAAGCTTGGTGAATACTTTATAAAATGACTTTATAATGCAATACAGTTTTATCAATCCATAAAAATACTCTCGAAACTATTTCAGTGTTTTTTTTGCTTTATCACTCCAATATTTAACTTATTTTATTCCAGAAGCTTATCTATATTCCCATTGCCCAACCAACATGTCATACTACAGCAACTAGAATTTCTTACAATGAGCATAAGTGATAGAAAAACTATATTTAGACCAAACGGATTCACTTACATTTTTGAAAAAGCAACTACACTTGATGAAGTAGCCCTGTATTTTTTATGTAACTCTCGAACAACCCTTTCTAATTATTGCAAAAAGATTATTAAAAAAAAGTCTTAAAATGCTATTATCTAACCTTATGCAATGAGTTTTCTTTTAATGACTTTATATGACGAAAATGAACCGTGACTACATTTGCAGACATTAAGTCTGGTTACTTTTTGAGTAACGAAAACTTATTCTGCTTCTTAAAGAAAGGGTATTGAGTATATAAAGACTGATTACAATGATTTCCGTCCATTTTACCGCCCCTCGTATTTGATAGCTTTTCGGCTTCCACTTTTTGCTATTGCATCGGAAGAAAACTTCTCTTTTGGGGAACGTATACAAATTGACAATTTTTCCGAAGCAGTTTTGGTTTTGATCTATGTCACGTCGCGCATTAAGAAGTTGTACATGGGATTTAATTAACTGCTTCTTCAAAGCCTCGGTAAGCACTTACACACTATATTTAGAGATAATGATGAAATCGCTTTGTTTCAACTATTCAGAGAGCATTTGCAAACTTGGAGTTTAAACTGAAATTATTATTGTTATTATTTTTTTTTTTTCTTGAGCTACTCAATGAGCCCCTACAAATTTAGAGGAATTGCTGAAAAAAAATTTTTCAACCATTTAGTGAGCTGCATGTTTAGAGCTAGTATGAAATTTTTAATTAACTAATTAATTATTTACTGCACTAATTACACGCACTAACCACTTACGTATTTAAATGGTGAAATTATTATTATTATATGCATTTTTTTTTTCAACCTGTAAAATAAACTGTTGTTTTTACAGTACAATACTGATAACAAAGGTTCCAATTTAAAGTGTAAAATGCACAGTAATAAGCTGTAAATTATCAATTTTACAGTCTATTAGTGTAAAATTAGTAATTTTAGTTTACTACTATAAAATTAGCTGTATTATAGTGTAAAAACACAACAGTATAATACTGGCAGTAAAGGTTACATCTTAAAACTGTAAAATGCATAATAATAAACTGTACATTACCAATTATACAATTTATTACTTTAAAACTAACTGTATTATACTGTAAAAACAACATGTTATTTGTTTGCAGGGTATTTTTATAAAGTTGAAAAACCTGCTATTAGGAAGCAACGATGAAGTTGAATTTTAAATTAAAGACTAGTAATTTTAAAAAATGATGGACTGAATAAAAATTAAACACTGTACAGAGCAAGTTGCTTATAAAAGTTTAAATTAAAGCATACAAATTCTTCGGAACTCAACAAAGTTTAAACACTCCAATGACAAGGCAACTTGCTTATAAAAGTTTAAACTAAAACTTGCATATATCGGGACTTAACAAAGTTTAAACGCTGATATTATGAAATAAATTGCCCATAAAATTTTACATTAAAATCTACATGGCTTTCAAGACTGACCAAAATTTAAACACTGCTATTATGAAGCAAGTTGTTTATAAAAGTTTGAGTATCACATAGGAAAATTCGTTCAATTAACTCCCAATTCAGTCGTAACTTATATCCTCCACTCAACTCCGCCAGAAAAACATGCGTGTGCTATACTAATTCTAGCAGGTAGTTGAATGAAAAGCAGAAGTTGAGGGGGAATTGAAAGATGGGTTGCATGAATTTTCTTATGTGTCATACACCCTTTGAGAACCAGCAGATCTTCCGCAATTCAACTAAGTTTAAACCATCATATTGCAAAAGGAACGAAATAGTGAAAGTTTAAATTTGAAACCTGTGAAGGCACTGTGAGTGACTCAACTAAGTTTAAGCATTGCTGTTATGAAGCAACGAAATTATCAAAATATAAATTCTGAAAGCTAAAAAGAAATTTTAAAAAGCGACTTCCGAAAAAAGTTTGGGAAGACTTGTTAAAAATTTATTTTGATCCTCAGAAAACCACGCGAAGCAAGGACAATATCACACACAAAATTAGCCATCGAGGGAAAGCTGAAATTAAACACTAAATACTGATTTAAATGGGGGAAAACCTTTAAGAAAATAGAGGTTTTATGTGGAAGTTTCAACTAAAATTGGAACGAAAAAAGAACTACCGGTCAGATTTTTTTCCTATTTTGTCTCTTGGTGTGACCAGTAAGGACACAAATAAATTGTGAAATTTTTAGCGAAATCGAACGGGTAGTTTTTGAGTCTACAAAGGAGATACATATTTACATACATTCATTTTTATATAGAAAGATTTGCATTAGATTTGAGAAGTAAAACCAACTTACGAATCACAAAACTAAAATTGAGGAAACAGTCACGACCGATTAATAAAAAAAGAAGCGGGGTTCCGATCCGATTTTTTGTGGCAAGTAGTATTCCAATCTTTCGCAATAAAAGGTTTCATCAAAAAAAAAAAAAAAAAACATTACCTTGATTACCTTCCAAACCGTAAAATAAGAAAATAATTTCTCACCCTTTATTTATTTTTTTTCTACCTTTGAAACATCAAAGTCGCGTGGTAATCCCGCGATGGGCGGACGACGAAGTTAAAGCGATACAGATTAAAAGCAACGCAATGTGTTTCAAATCTTACTAAACTAGTTTCCTCTCTCCAGTCCTAGTTGGTCTTGCAATGAGAGGTAACCTGTCATTACGGGTAAGCGATCATTATACTTTCTAGAGACATTTTTTTTACCAGTATCATGACTTTAATATCATCGGGGCTTTAGTTTTCGCTATTAACTCCACTTATTGTCGAGTAGTACAGTAGAATGAGCTAAATTGCAACTGCATTCGGATATAATGAAGTTTTTTATGCCAGCTCCGACGGGAATGGAACAATGGAATTTGTAGAAATCTAATTCTTCCTTTTCGGAAGTATAAAATGCCAATCATTTTCAAGGTCGAATATCGAGGTAAGCCTAATGATTCTCTAGATAGGATTTTAAAAGCTGTGTGAGTTTTTTTGTTCGAAAATGAATCGTCCTGTGCTTCCACAAAATTTTGAGGGTGAAAATTTACCTCATTTAAAATGGAATGAATCTACGAAATTACTAAATATCTTGTAACATCTTTCTCGTTTTCAAATAAGTATAATTATATTCTTTTTTAAGCTAGTGGTATCGAATGTGTCCCAAATTGGGAAATCAAGATATAGCTAAATAGCAAAAGGATCCCAATATGAAACACAATGTACATTAGTAAGTACGCGAAGAAGTGGGAAGAGATACATTTGAAGTTTAAATATTTTGTATATAATGCACCTGATCGAATCAGTGCATAATTTTGTACTACGAGAGTGAATAAAATTATAAATGCACAATTCCTCTTTTTTGGAAAACTTTAAAACGAAGAAAAGAATTGTTTTGCTGTCTTTTTCCATAAAAGTAACAAAACTTTTTAGAACAATCCAATTTTTACTGCTAATAATCTAATCATCGAGAGTTTTACAAAATTTTCGTAGTGTATAGTAATTCAATCGAAAACTTCTCTTTTTTATATTTCTTCTGTTTTCTTCTGTCTTTCTTTTTCTTTTTTATGCAATATTTTTTTTTGAAAGGCACTAGAATTGTAACTGAGTTAAAAGTTTCAAAGCTAAGATTTTTAGATTTTTCAGGCAACTACGTTTATCATTAAACTCATCAATATCATTCAAATGAGTATACACAGAGGAGTTTGAAAGCAATATTTTCCATATCATACAGTAATTTAAGATGGAAGATTTTTGCCATATTAGCTTGTGAATATTTTCTTTGCAAAAAAAGTAACATTGCAAACGTAGACTCTCGAACGAAAAGTGGATAAAGGAAAAGATAATTGCTTCTCCCCTTCACACATTTCTCATAAGAAATAATTACGGAAATGTATAAGAAAACCTTCAAACATAATAAAAGACGGAATACTCTTTTGTGAACACTTTTTGATTAGTTTGATATTGGCATTTAAAAAATGTTTCAAGCGTCGAACTATATATTTATAAATCCTGCCATAATGTTTGAAGCAAAAAAACTTTAGAATTTTTTGAATTTGGAAAAACTTAATAACTTCTGGCAGCGAAACAGAACTATATTGAAAAATTAGCAAATAAATGCTCTTTTACACATTTTGGAATCACAGAAATTTACCGCTGGTATCCCTGGTGCTTAAATTCTTTACAGTCTGATGACTCAAAAATCAGTGTAATTGTAGACATTTTCAATGAGAGCAACCTTGTCGATGCTTGCTTAACGTCGGGGAATATTCAATAGTACTTTTTAGCAGTACAGAATGAAGTTATATCCTCGGTCTAAAAAAAGTTTGATATATTTTAGAGCACACTTTGGATACAAATAATACATTGTTTAGAAAATCTAATAGTTGCTGTTTTTGTTTCGCTTAGTTATCTTAGCAAAAGGAAACTTACCAAACAATCCACATAATCTTTCGAAATCCAAGAAACTTTGAAAGTTTTCAAGCAAACGCTGTTCTTTCGATTCATTTTCAATAACCAAAGAGAAACAAATAAAATTCATTGCACGTTTAAGTAATGCTGCCGTGGGCAGGTAAACGGCAGTATCTGCAAAAATGAGTTTTCGAGATATTTGAGGAAACGCGTTTTTGATTTCCCACAAACATCTATGAAACATTGAACTTCGAACATAGGCGATACTATATGTTTGTACCGATATATTTTTTGGGTAATCGATTGAATTTTGATTTTGCAAGCGCAGAGAGAGGTAAAGCAGATACTGCCGTTTACCTGCCCTTTTCACTCTAAATGTCATGCGGAATTGACTGGCAGTCGGCAGTAACTGCACAGTATGCTGCTAAATGTCCAGTAATTACATATTCGACTACATGCGGAGTAGATATGTTATTACGAAATATATTATTGCATTGTGAATGATATGTTTTATTTAAAAATATACATAAATACCGCGTATCCACTTGATATAGATTTAATATAAACGAACGCGAAATATAATTAAAAAATATAATGAAACTGTATTGTATTATGCAAAATATGAAGCAAAACTTGATGATTCTTCAGCCATTTTTACTTCCTTTTACTTAGTAAAGGAAGTATTGTGATCACAAAGAAAATTTCACTCAAAATTTGGTCTAAATTTTGATTTTGCTCACCCCCGAATGAATGTTGAGTAGTTTTTTCGACCTATCAGTACGTGCATATGTACCTACTAACATATAAACAGCCGAAATATCCTTTTCGACCATGCCTCAGTTAATTACGACGAGTTTTCTCGTGACGTCTGTATGTACGTATGTATGTGCGTATGTATGTATGTATGCTTGTATGTGTGTGCGTATGTATGTATGCCTGTCGCATAACTCAAAAACTTTTTGCCGTAGAAGCTTCTAGTTTGGTATGTAGGCTCTGAGGGCGGTCTAGTTGTGCACCTCTCCTTGTGGTTGCATTCGAATGTTCCCAAGGGGGTCTTTTACTCCTTTGTGGGGGAAATCAATGTTAAGTTCAATGCAGATTGAGTGATATGATTTAATGCAACTTCTTGGCGATATATCGCCAAACTTTTGGTCGCCAAGTGTTTGCCGCCAAGTTGGCGACAAATTTGGTGAAAAAATGATTTTTTTTTTTTTTAATTTGAATTCAATTTGGCGGTATTGGGTAGATTTTGCGAAAAATTCACTGAATCATGTTAAAATCGGCGATATTTAGAAAATAAATCATTGTAAAACATTATTTTGCATTGATTCGTGACAAATATATGAGTAAATATTTGAGTTGTTATCTTGCTCACTCTAATGCACTATTTTAACACTTGAGGCATTTATTATGGAATTTAAACGTAAAAGGAATTAGTTTGGCGTTCACACCAGGTGTTTTAAAATAACTACAAATCAGCTAATGCTTTGTACTTTGCATCAAAACAAGAAATCACTTTGAGAAAAAGAGCGCTTGAAATGCTTGTTGTGCTGACGATTTTTTTTCATAGTACTATTAAAAATGCAACAGCTAGAGATTAAACTGCAAAAACTATCGTCTGTTAGTATGAAAGCAACTGTAATTAAAAGAAAACAAAACAATGTAAATAAAATCATTTCATTGTTGCATTTTTGTTTGTCGTCTGCCAAGTCTGGCTTGTGTATCTTTGAAATCGCGAAAAATATTGTCTGCTAGTGGAGAGAAACTTTATTTGCAGGAAAAAAATCTGGTATGGACCCCACACTACTTCCTTTTATGTGTAAATTTCTTAGTAGATGTCTTAAGTGTTAAAATAGAGCTTGGAATGAGAAAGAAACAATTCAAACATTTACGCCCCTAATCTGCCACGAAACAATGCAAAAAATGATTTGCAACGATTCATTTTCTAAATATCGCCGATTTTAGCATCATTCAGTGGATTTTTCGCAAAATACCGCCAATAGCGCTAAATTGAACCCAAACTCATAAAATAATTTTTTTCGCCAAATTTGTGGCCAATTTGGCGATAAGTCACCAAGTTGGCGACAAGCACTTGGCGACCAAAAGCTTGGCGATATATCGCCAAGTGGTAGCGCCAATTTATATCTCTTAAGTCTGCATTGATATTAACACTAATTCACCCCATAAAGGAATAAAACACCCCCTTGGGAACATTCAAGTGCAACCAATGACCTCCCGTGACCTCCTATCGGGGCACCCCTACTTTCGCTCAGTTTAGGTACAAAGTAAAACGGTTTTTGCGGCTTGATGCAATTTTTGCACAGCGATTCATATTACGTTCATCCTGCAGACATGCAGATACTGCCGTTAACCTGCCCACAGCAACGAAAAATGCAGTTACTGCTAATTACCATTGGTTAAAAAACAGTTTTTTTTCATCGGAAACCAAAAAAAGATGCTTGTACCATAAAACTAATGCAACATAGATTTCAAAAATGCAAAAAAATGAAAATCGAAAAATTTGCAGTTACTGCCCTTTACCTGCCCACGGCAGAATGCTTTTGAAGTAGTAAAAGTCCTTTATTTTAAATTTTTTCTTATGTCGGACCACCGCATTTATCATTAGCTACAACAAATGCGGGCAATTGAGCCCCCATTTGATTGACTTTGAGAAATTAATGTATTTAAATGTAAGTAGGCACGGTTTCTTTTTTTTCTGTATTTAGTATTTAGTACATACTGTCGTTCTAATTGCAAAAGTGTTGTCTGCAGATGATCTCAAACTGAGGTATTGCTCTTTAAAGTTTTGCGTCTTCATGTATTTGATTCAGAAGGTACTTTTCAAGATTTTTTTTTAAATATTTCCTATTCTCAAAGCTTATAAAACATTGCATTTAGATAAAATAAAATACAAAGAACCACATGGGGGACAATAACTCAATTTTGTTAAAAAGTGCAGATACGACTTTTGTGCTTGCATGTCAGCATACCCCTTTCCTAAAAACATTCGAAATAATGGGCCTGATTAAAACACTATTCCAAAATATTCAGCATATTTCAATGTCATTTTTATTTTTATTATATTTTTTAAGCTCGTGATATACTCCGGTAGGTTTGATGGGAATGACCATCCCTTCCCATAGTCTTCTCGCAACAAACCTTTCCCGTTATCCTCCCACAAAACTACCTAACAATAGCTAAATATGAACTTTCGGTTTCTGTGCTGGGAACACATGCTATATAGAAATTCTCAGCCACCATAAAGTCCAGAGATAGCAAAAAAAGAAAAAACTCAACAGGTGCGTTTCCGGTTAGATTCGAGTTATTGAGCGCTGATGCGTGGTAAGTATAGCATGGAATAACGTTTAGCTGTGTCCATTGTGGATTTCTAACTTCAGGAAATATGATTTGCTTTGACAAAACGGTGTGGCTAAGTACTGGATCGTTTTACAATTACGAAATAAAGCGTTTAATGGATGTTTAGAATGTATTTTATTGTGCTTTAGAATTCATTGAATATCTTCATTTTCTCATGATGCAACCGTGGGATTTCGGAAGGAAAATGATTTTCACATGGATATTTCTATTACTGGAACCTTGTTTAATTTAGTTTTTTTTTTACAGTTATGTTTTTATTATTAAAGCAACTTTTTTCGTTTTAATTACTTTCAATTAGGATTATCATGAAAAAAGTAAGTTTTAATACAATAAATAGCTTATAGCTGAACCGAAAAAATTATTCCCGTAGAGTTTGGTTGACTTTATTGTTTTAATAAGCGAATGTATGGACGAATACTATGACAAATAACGGTATTCGAAGGGTTAAATTGCTAGAGGGGTGGCGAGGAATAAACTTTTATATCTTTAGAGGGAAAATAATAAAATACTCAAAGATTTCAACAATGTAACTTTTTTAAGGAGTCACAGTACCTTCACAACAATTTTCTTAAATTTACGCGAACGATGTAATTCTTTGAAACGTTTGTTTCTACACGTATTTAACAATCCATCATTTATTTTCAAACATTAAAAATTTTGCTCACTTTTTTTTGAAAATTTGAAAATTTAAGAAAATTTCACTTTTTTAGAAACCCTAAGCCTTTTTTGCTTTTGCACTTATTACAGAATTTCTTTTTGCTAAATCATCACAATTATCACATCTAAAAATTTGTTCATTCATTTTTTTTATTTATTGATTTGAAAAAAAATTGTGACCCTTCATGTAAAAAATTCTTAAAAAATTTTGTTTTCAAAGGTTTAGCAAGTTCTAAAATTTTTAGTAACTTATAAAATGCTTATTCAATGCACAGTTTTGTTAAATACACTATCCTGAGTACAATGAATGTTGTTTTAAAACTTTATCTTTAATAGAAAAAAATGTTTAGCTACTCCAATAACATGGAAACACTAAAAACTGATCATCGAGAAAAAGCACTTTAAAGTTTTGCTTTTGCATTAGAACACATAGCGTGCATGCCCTACAGTCACTCATAACTTTTTTAATAATTGAGCTAGAGCAATGCTATTTTTTCCAAGTGTTTTTAAATAACTTTAACTTTTGAAAAAAAAAATAATAACTTTAAAAATAAAAATTTTTTTGTCCTTTTGGTCATTCTTGAGGTACTGTGACCCCATAAAGAATAAAATGAGAAATAGTTTTAAAAAATAAAAGGTAAAAAAGTACAAAATCAAAAGCTAGATACTAGATAAAAGAATGAAACAATAAATTCCACTGAAAAAAAAATTTTCACGGAAGAAGACCACTTAACCCATTAATGCCCGACATTTTTTTTCCAAAGGTATTTTGTATACTGGTTAAAAACTTTAATGGGCAGGAAAAATAATGAAAAAAATACTATGAAAAAAAAAATTTTTTAAGGAAAGAAAAATCGTCCCTTAAAAGTTACGATAGACCCCAGAGGGGACATACTTTTTTTCCAAAAAAAAATTTCTGCCTACGATATAATATTTAAAAAGACATTTTATAAGAAGAAATAAAATCAGTAATTAACATAAACTGGAAAGCTGGGAATAACTTTGAAAACTTAGCCTTTTTTCTTGAGATTGTGAACGATGTCATTTTCGATAAAGATTATATTAAAACTGCTACAGAACACACTTTTCAATGGTTATGTGCTGCAATCTGTTAATAACGAATTGAAGCAATACCAAGGTCCTAATTGAACACTATTATTTGATTGAAATGCTCATTTTGAGAAGATTCGAACTGAAAGGAAACGATGTCGGTTAAATATCGGTTATGTAAATTTGCCTAGGTGGCGTTGATGTTTATTTTTGCTATATAATGGACTATAGATTCGTTTCTTTTCGAGATTTTTCAATGTGATATTTCAATAGCCGGCGAATGGTAATGCCTGTTTGAATAGCTCAGAGAGCTCTTTTTAATTTATGATGTAAATAGTATAAATAAAACTATTTTTTTTACTATGTCTCTTGCTCATGCTGCCTCTGCAAACTACCAGAGGTCATGGGCCTTTGCCACGCATTAAGTTATTTCGAGCAGAGATGAAAGTAAAATTACTGTAAAGAAAATAGTCGACATTTCGAGATCCTTTGGACTGCTGTTTTGTCCATGAAAAAGATGGCAGAGTTCAATGGAGGCATAGAAGACGTCCGGGTGAATGTTGAAAAATTCGACGGCCAAAACTACAGACGCTGGGCAGCCAAGATGCGAGCGGCATTCCTGGGACTCGGTAGCTGGCAAATCGTCACCGGAGATTCAGTGAAACCAGATGAAAAGACTGCAGACGTGAAGGAATCTACAAAATTTCAACGGCTGGACGAAAAGGCGTATTCCTTGTTATATAGCTGTCTGGACGAACGTTATCAAGAACTCATCGACGATACAGAAAATTCAAGTGAGGCATGGAAAGTTCTCAAGGACAATTTCGACATGCAATCCCGAGCAAGACTGGTAAGAAATTTAGACGAATTTTTTCGTATTAAATTTGATTCAGAATCTGAAAACATAGGAATGTTTATTCGGAGAGTAAAGCAATCTGCTACTCGTTGTAATGAAAGTAATCACAAAATAGATGATTTATACATATGTTTTCAATTGATTAGGGACTTGCCAGATGAATTCAATGGAATTGTTCAAAAATTGTATACTGTTGATGATAAAGATTTTACTGTTGAAAAAATCTCCGAAGCATTACTACTAGAAAATAGTAGGTTAAATTTAATTGATTATGATAAGAGTAAAAAAGAAAACTCTGTATTTGTAACAAAATATGAGAACCGTAAAAATAACACGCAAAAGTTAAATTTCGATAAAAATAATTTAAAACAAGAAAATGTTGTAAAAATAGGTCCATGTCATGAATGTGGTCTTTATGGACATTTAAAGCGTAATTGTTTTAAATTAAAAGCTAAAAATAAATTGAATAAAAATTCGAAGCCAAATTTGAAAGGTTGTATTACTGAATCTAACGTAAATCTTAATGTAATGTCAAATGCACGTAATAATTCTAATTCTGATTATAACGTAGGTTTTGTAAAGGAAATTAATAGTAACTTCATTTACGATTCTGGTGCCACAAATCATTTTGTTAATGATAAGAATCATTTAGAAAACTTTCGTGAAATAAAAGAACAAAATATGTCTGCTGCTACTAGAAATTCTCATGCGCCTATTAAAGGCGTTGGTACGTTAACATTTCATGTAAAATGTGATGGGAAATTTGTAGAAGTAAATTTGAGAGATGTATTGTATGCTCCCGATCTTAGACATAACTTGTTTTCAGGTCTTATGTTAGATAAATATGGTTACAAAACTGTTTGTGGAAACGGTAAAGCTATCATTTATTCCGCAGATCGTAACAAATGGTTTGAATTTAAGCTAGGTAATCAATTTTATGAAATTGAACCAATTTGGCCAGAGAGTAACTTAAACCCTACAGCAAACGTAACTTCTTGTGAGACAATTGAGCTTTGGCATAGACGTTTTGCTCATTGCAATTATCATAAATTGAATCAGATCTCAAAGAATGGGGCCGTAAGAGATTTACCAGAAATTCCAATTTATAAGAGTATTTGTGGAATATGTCAAGAGGCTAAGTCAAAACGCTCATCCTTTAAAAAATCAAATGTAGTGAAGGCTCAAAATTTGTTAGAGCGAGTTCACACGGACGTGTGGGGAAAGTCTCCAGTTAAAACTGAAAGTGGTTATGAGTACTATCTTTCAATAATAGATGAATATTCAGTTCGTGTATGGATCTATCCCTTAAAAGCAAAGTCAGAGGTATTTTCAAAGTTTAAAATATTTCTTTCATTTGCAGAAAACCAAACTGACTGTAAATTAAAATGTGTTCGCAGTGATAATGGGATGGAATATTGTCACAAGGAGTTTGGGAAATTTCTAGAAGAAAGAGAGATTAATCAGGAAAGAACTGTGATAATGACACCTGAAATGAATCCGTTTGCAGAAAGCTTCAATGGTTACGCAATGGATGCAGTTCGTGCAATGTTAATAGAATCTAAGTTACCTAAAAAATTTTGGCTTGAAGCGCTATTTCATTACGTACATGTAAGAAATCGAATTCCTGTAGGTAAAAGAGTCAAAAGTCCTATTGAGTTATGGTATGGAAGAGTTCCGAGCGTCAAACATTTTAAGGTATTCGGCTGTTTAACTTATGCTCATATTCCTAAACAAAAAAGGGATAAATTATCACCTAAAGGAAAACCGGGCGTAATGGTGGGTTATGCAGTAAATACGAAAGGATACCGAATTTATTTTCCTTCAAATGGTAAAGTAATTGAAACTATTCACGTCAAGTTTGATGAAACTAAAATTGCAATGGACGCGATACTGGGCGAAAAGAACTCTGTACCTTTAAAGAAAAATAAAATTGTTAGAAATGTAAAAATAAAACTTGCTGATTATCAATCGGATAGTTTAAGTGATAGTGATAATGAAAGTGAATAATAACAAGTTTAAAAAACTATAACCCGACTACAAAAAAAAAAAAAAATAGCACTGAAAGGTAAGAAACAAGGTAGGTGCTATTTAATATCATCGTCTTATTAAATAAAACAAGACGTTTGATATCTTAGCTATACCTGTTTATTTAGTTCTACGACTTGAACCCCCTGCAAGTTCCATATTAACAACGTAATTCAATTCAAATGCTGTAGTCGTGCTTTGTCAACTACAGAAAAACAATTTGATAGAATAACATTATAACCTAATTTGGCATTCTTGTATATATATAGATCAAACTAATATGTTTGCTTGTGTATCAAGTTTAAATGCTTGCTTTCTAGTTGACAACGCACGACTACAGCATTTGAATTGAATTATGTTGTTAATGTGGAACTTGCAGACGATTCAAGTCGTAGAACTAAATAAACAGGTATAGCTAAGATATCAAACGTCTTGTTTTATTTAATAAGACGATGATATTAAATAGCACCTACCTTGTTTCTTACCTTTCAGTGCTATTTTTTTTTTTTTTTTTGTAGTCGGGTTATAGTTTTTTAAACTTGTTATTATTTCTTACTTTTTAGAGCTTACGACACCATAAAACATGTAACGGCACCATTAAACATGTAGCATTCGCCAAAGCGCATCAAAGGTTCCGAGCTTTCAAGATTTCATGTAATGTACAAAAATCATGTAATTCAAAATGAAACTTTTGCCTATTTAAATACAAGTTTTCACGTCACGAGAATCAAGTGTTCTCAAAACAAAAACCTTGAAATTCAAGTTTAACTGGAAAAATGCATGTGCAAACTAATGAATTGAAGCAAATATTTAATAACTATCTTCTATATATATATTGCTTTGAACTAATTTCATGCTAAAATCTAGGTAAGCCTTACACTGGAAATTCATTGTTGAACACACTTAGCTCCGAAAATATCGGTAAAAATCGGTGCTTGTCTAGGAATAATCGATCTTCCCTCTTGTTAAATTCTAATAAAAAGTAGCCTATGACACTCGAGACTCGAAAACGAATCGATTGGCACTTCATTCATCAAAATCGAATGAATAGTTTAGGAGCTACGGTGGAACATCCTTAACCACAAACATAGCCAGACTGATAAAAACATAACCCTTCCTTTAGGCTTTGCCGTAGTCGGGTAAAAAATAGAATTCAAACCTTCTGTCTCAAAACTTAAGTCGGAAGATTCAGATAGTTATGAAGAAACATCTGAAGAATCAGAAAGTGAAAGTACAGGGGATACTAAAAATCTAAAAGATATGGGATCGAAAAATCCGGTTAAGGGGAAGTGGATTCGCTTCGAACAGCCTAGGAAAGATAAATCGCGAATAGACGTATTTTACAAACTTGAAAATGATGACCGTAAATTCAATTGCATCAAAAATGTAAGGAAGTTTTGTAAAAAGAATAACATCTTATTTGTGAAGGAACTGTTTAATTTTAGGCCAACTGGAAATTTCGAAAAAGTAGAAGTAAATTTAGTATCTATTCCTAAAAATGTAACAGAAGCGCGAAACTGTGTCGAATCGCAGGATTGGGAACGCGCAATGGAAAGTGAAATACTAATGATGGAAAAACGCAAAGTTTGGAAATTAGTACCACCACCCGATAAAAATGTTAAAGTAATTGGTTGTAGGTGGGTGTACACTAAAAAGTTTGACCATCAAGGTAAAGTTAAGTCATTTAAAAGCAGATTGGTTGCATTAGGACACACTCAGGGACGTGAAACTTACGATGAAGTTTTTGCACCAATACTAGATATTTCTCTTATACGTTTATTTTTTACAATATTCGTAGTAATTTTAAAATGGAGGGATGTCCAGTTAGACGTCAAAAGTGCTTATTTATATGCGGACTTAAAAAATGAAGTGTTTATGAAACAGCCTCCCGGCTATTTAGATTCAAAACGACCAGACTGGGTTTGCAAGCTCAATAAAGCCATTTATGGACTACACCAATCTGGCAGAGCTTGGTTTCAAACATTTGACAATGCAATCATTTCTTTTGGTTTTGTGAAACTAAATTGGTGTAATTGTGTATACATGCTGAAAGGTAAAAATATATTGTTACTAGTATATGTAGATGATATTATTGTATTTGGAGAAAGTAAATCTAATATTGATATTGTTATAAAAATACTGCAGCAAAAATTTGATTTAAATTATATAGGCAAAACTTCTAAACTGTTAGGAATTGAATTTGATCGGCATGATAAGTTTATTTTGCATCAAAGACATTATATTTCAAGTTTAAAAAACAGATTTAGTTGGATCGATAGAAGTTTCGTAAGTTTACCTATAGTAAAAGAATTTTTATCAAATAATGCTCAAAATTTAGACGAAGAAGCCTTAAACTTACCTTATCGTAATTTATTAGGGTGTTTGGCTTTTTTAGCTACTCGTACAAGACCGGACATAATGTACGCAGTAAATGTACTTTCTCAATATCAGCAGAGCCCTTTGATGGATCATTGGAAATGTTTAGTTAAATTATTTAATTATGTGTTAGACACAGAATCGTTGGGATTAGACTTGTCAAGGGCTAAAAATTTTCGTTTAAGTTGTTATTCCGATGCATCGCATGCACAATGCTTAACTGATAGGAAATCAATTAGCGGGAACGTAATCTTTTTAGACAATGTGCCTATTAATTGGCGAACTGCAAAGCAAAAATGTGTTGCTACTAGTTCAATGGAATCTGAGTACATTGCTCTAGTAGATGCAGCTAAAGAAATTTTGTGGTTTACGAGAATTTGCAGTGAACTTTCGGGTTTAAAGATTAAATTCGAGGAATCGCTTTTATTTTGTGATAATACCGCGGCGATAGATTTTGCAAACTCCCCAATAGAAAACAAGCGTACTCGTCATATTGACATTAAGTATCATTTCTTTAGAGAATTATTGAAAGAAAAATACTTTAAGTTAAAATTTGTATCAACGGATCAAAATTGTGCAGATTATTTTACGAAGCCATTTACAAACAAGAAACGTAAGCAGTTTTTGACAATGCTGTATGGTAATTTGTAAATTGTGTATTGTGTTATGTTATTTCATGTAGTTTTTTTCAGTCCGATGGGGCCGAATGAGAGGATTCGAACTGAAAGGAAACGATGTCGGTTAAATATCGGTTATGTAAATTTGCCTAGGTGGCGTTGATGTTTATTTTTGCTATATAATGGACTATAGATTCGTTTCTTTTCGAGATTTTTCAATGTGATATTTCAATAGCCGGCGAATGGTAATGCCTGTTTGAATAGCTCAGAGAGCTCTTTTTAATTTATGATGTAAATAGTATAAATAAAACTATTTTTTTACTATGTCTCTTGCTCATGCTGCCTCTGCAAACTACCACATTTGGGGGAAATTCAGACCCTTTTTTGCACCGTCCCTAAAAAGGGACGCTAGGCATTAATGGGTTAAACGTAGAGAAGCCTGCATTAGTTTCTTTTTTCTAAAGTTACTTTTGCTTTTCACTTTCTTCCATATTTAATAAATTTGGAAAGTGTTTCGCATTTAGAGATTTACACGTCTTGATATACTTTGAACAATATTTCATTATTTTCAGAAAATAGCTGAGTTTCTATATGTCTATTTGCATACAAGAATTATTTTCTGTAACCACTCTAGTTCAATGCGAATAATTCTGTAACTAGTTAGTTTTATGTATTGCAATTGCAAAAAAAAAATAAAACATAAAATTGTCATATTTAACAGATATCAATCATGAAATTTCAGCTCACATAAATATTAAATTACAAACAAGAAACTCCGTCCAAAATTAAACGAGCCTACTTTCCTGCATGCCAACATCGACTTTCCCCATCTTATCAATATTTCCTTTATCACTCAAGTCAGCAAATTATGTCAAACATAACTTTTTCACATTTAAAGCTAATTTCTGGAAACAAAATCTATCTCATCTAATGTAACAAATAAGTAAAAACTAAATAAGCGAGCAAATAAATTAGTAGCAGTTGTTTAAAAATGTTGTTTAAAAGATGTTTTAATTCGAAAAAACTTTCATCGTTTTAAGAAAAAGAGGGAAAAAAACTTAGAAATAAGAAATACATCAAAATAAATATATTTCACTAAACTAAAGTTTATAACTCTTTCTTTTGGGTAAAAAATGAAACGCCTCGGATTTTATTTCCTCCCGCTGCCGAAATTTAAATAATAATAATAATAATAATAATAATAATAATAATAATAATAATAATAATAATAATAATAATAATAATAATAATAATAATAATAATAATAATAATTCGGATTTTATTGGTTTTCCGGGAAATATTTCAGTTTCCGATTTTAAGGGGAATATCCTCCACTTTATACTTCAATTCAGAAATATAATCAGTGTCATAACCTGTAGTCATATTTTGACTAACAAAAAAGTATGATTAATTATTTATCAAATGTAAATTCGAGAGATATTTATAGCTTCTTTTCCTTTAATATTTAAAATATTTATTTTTCCAAAACACAATGGATGTATTCAAGGAGCTATTAAACTCGAAATAACTTTGAGATATGAAGTAAAAATGTACAGGGTATTCCAAAATTAAATACAGTCGAACCTCCATATATCGAACTTCCATATATCGAAATTTTCCATATATCGAACTTCTAGCAAATTCACATGTTCATTACATAGAAAAACTGTTTCTATATATCGAAAAAATCTCCATATATCGAATTTTTTTGGATGCGTAATTGGAGATTTTATTCCGCTTTTAGACATTTTACCTCACGAAAGATGAAAGTCAGGAGAAAAGGGAAGGTCAGAAAAGGTCACTGCAAACCTCACTGTCAGCTGTAGATAAAGTGTGGACCCCTGGAGTGGACAAACACGTTGTTTGTCCATTCTGGAATTCCCGGATTATCCCCTCCCCCGTCGTTTTTGAATTTTGGATGCAACCTGTCCTGTAGCAAAACCAGTTTCTATCTACCCATTTTGTTTGGTGGTGATTCCTCTCTCTCCATGATTAGTTTCAGCGAAAATTGTTTTAACTAGTGCTGTGCCAATTCAATTTGATTTTGTTTTCCCTCTCGATTTACAATGTCAAAAAGAAAATGCCTTAGTGTTGCAGATAAAGTAGATTTGTTAAAGGACGTAGATAAAGGACGTTCATTTTTAATTCTTAACTTTCATCAAATATGATTAGCGTATATATTAGTAATGGAGTTTCATGTGTGAAATTTTGCTTTAATTTCAATGTTTCCGGAGTAATTTTCAAAAAAACTGAGGTCCTTTCTATATATCGAAATTTCTATATATCGAATTTTTTTCCGACAATTTGCTACTTCGATATATGGAGGTTCGACTGTATTTGTCATGTTCCGATTTTTGTCTACACGAAAAACCGGACGTTACGCTCGATAGGAATTTAAGTTAATCTGAAAACTTTTTAAGAGTAGTAGTTTGGTTTATAAGCAGTAGTTAAAATTCAGAGTTATTCCTATATTTTTATAGTTAAATATTTAACGATATTTTTAATCAATTAAATTATTAAATTTTATTAATATTTTACTTTCAATGTCAAAATTTTCACATTTTAGCTTACAAATGTTTCTGTTTATGAATTTTTATTCTATCCTGATTGGCCACAATAGAATAGTCGCATCCTTTTCAATGGTGTTAGAGCACTTGACACTAGGTTTCGTATAGCTCATATCGAAAACGTCGTTTTGTTTTTACCCCCAATTTGTTGAGTTATTTGCAGTAAGAAAGTCGTGTGTGTGTGTCCTCTCGCACGTGCTGATTTTTAAAAACTTACAATAACAATAATTAGTATTGACTTTTACCCAGCTTCACACTTTTTAAATTTTGTAATTATTTATTTACGGTAAAATGATGAAGTCTATTTAGGGCACTGTAATAAAGCAGTGTTATTTGAGATAGAATATTAGTTTGAAATGATTAAGAGTGACTGCAATTCTCGAAAACCAGGCCCGTCGTGGGAAGGGAGGGGGGGGGGTGAGAAATCAATATATTAACAGTAGGCGTGGTTTTTGTTGTTTGCCGATAAAATTTGCACATTTGGACCCCGCTCCCAGGACAACTTTAAAACAACGAGCCTGTCTATGTGCTAATTTTAGCGCATTTTCTAACTCCCAAAAGAAATAAAAATAGTGTTTAGTAGGGATGCACCGATTAATCGGCAGTACCGATTAATAGACCACTTTGCCGATTATTAATAATCGGCAAAATCGGGCCGATTAATCGGCCAAAAAATATTTTTAAAATATTATTCTTCAAAGTATATCTTCATTAAGTAACTATAATGAATAATTTTATTAACAGTAACAATAAGCCTCACAGTTGAAATAAAGCTTTTAATAAATCAATTCTCCTACTTTGAATAAATATACATAGACCATGTTGCAACTTTTTTCATGTGGCGACAGATTTCTTCTAACTTCAGTGCTTTTAGATAACCTCTAATTTTCACAAAGAATAAGTCTTGAATTAAATTGCTTCTAATTATTATAAAAATATAAACTAAAAGTACTCCTAAATTGGAGTGCTCACCACAGACCACCCTCACCTTTTTTAAATTTATATGTTCAATTTTCATAATTAACAATGTGTTAATGTAATAATTTTGATAATAGTATGAAAATCGGTTCTAAGAAATTTGATAAAATATTGAAATTATTTTGTGAAAATTTGGAAAATGGAAAAAAAAATTTTTTTTCGGAAATAAGTTACTTACTATTTCTAAACTCGGAATTGTATAAGAGAGAAAAAAGTGATGGTAAAATTGGTAATATTAAAAACAATCATCCACATCATTAATCGGCTTAGCCGATTAATCGGCCGATTATCAACAACCGATTAATCGGTAATCGGTAATCGGCCAATTTGCTTATCGGTGCATCCCTAGTGTTTAGTATGTAATATACATATTTATACAGGGTGTCCACTCCTATCGTGGCCCAATAACTAATTTCTAAACCGTTAGAGATAAGCATATATTTTATTTAGGAAAAAATCTCAAAAAAACGAAAGGAATTTGGGTCTATGAAATGTTTTTCAAAACATCAAATTTTGAAAGAGTTACGGAATTTAAATTTTTACACAGCTCCCCAGTCGTATATGGGTGATTCTACGATCAATGCGTTTTTTGTGTCCCCAAAGAAAAAATAATCTGTTTAATTTCACACTCATTATATCACTAGTAGCCGCTATTTTTATGATTGTAGTGGTAAGGGTCAGACGAAATTCAAATTTTTGGGGGGTTTATCGATACCAGGGGAAAATGCGTTGCCAGGGGAGTGACACTATTGGCTAAATTCTGGTTTGATTTACTATTATTTCACTTATTTTTCGGTATAAAATCAGAGTATGGACTCATTTCTATAAGACCTGTATTCAAAAAAAATTTTCGCGTTGTAATAAAATAAAAAAAATCAATCTTGAAAACACGACATGTTGCATACAAGTCGCACCGCAGATCCCAAATAAAAACACTTCCCGCATTATTTACATTCATTCAAATTACTTTCACAGGGGCAATTAAGATCAAAAATGAAATTAATTATGCTTATAACACAGTTTTAATGTATATTTACCCTTTTTTGGAACAAAACTGTCAGGGGAGTGACGCCAGAGAAGTGACAAAATCACACATTACCTTTAAAAACAACATCACGTGTTCTTCTTACCAGAACTTCACGTAAACCGTGATGTCTGCACACAATGAGCATTACATTATACATACGCACACTTATGTAACGATGAAATATAAAAAGTTATACTTACCAGGGGAAATACTACAGCGACTGGCCCAGTAAGCTTTGAGGCACTTTCAACAAGAACCGATGCAATAATATTCGATTTTTTTTAAAACCACGTAGCTTGTTTTTAACTTTACTTAGTATTACACTGGTTATTCGCAATCAACGTCATCCTTATGCATTTTTTATGCGAAATTTCAGTCTTTGAAGTTCGCCAGGTGGAGGTGACACTGTTGTTATGGCCCGTTGAAAAGTGTATTTTTAAAAAATAATAATAAATATTTTTTCAATGTTTACTGATGAAATATGTTTCTCTGTTAATGTAAGTGTATGACTATGGCAAAAAACATTATGCAAAGTTAGCAAAAATTGAGCGTCGAACATGTTTGTATAAAAACTAGTATTTGGACAGGCCAGGGTAGTATACATTTATGACTATTTTCAGCTATAAATGATAAAATAAAATAATTGTAGTAAATTAATTGGGTGGTCCATATAAAAGATAATGGTCTGTAATGCTTAAGCATACAAAAACAATAATAAAATCAGTTTTACATGAAGTTTTTCCATTGGCCGTCTAAATTCAAATAGCGTAGAATCACCCATATATCATATTTAGTAAAATATTCTTGACACTGTAACGTTGAAAACTATAAAAAAAAAATCACTGTTCTACGACAAAAACTGACCGAGTTATGATATTTTGAAAAATTAAGGTTTTGAAGGATTTCAAAATCTTAATTTTTCAAATCGTCATAACTCGGTCAATTTTTGTCGTAAAAGAGTGATTTTTTTTTAGTTTTAAACGTTATAGTGTCAAGAATGTTTTACTAAACATGATTGATAGGACTGAGGGGCTGTATAAAAATTTAAATTTCGTAACTCTTTCAAAACTTGATTTTTTGAAAAACACTTCATAGACCCAAATTCCTTTCGTAATTTCGAAATTTTTTCCAAAATAAACTATATGCTTATCTCTAACGGTTTAGAAATTAGCTATTGGGCCACGATAGGAGTGGACACCCTGTATATCTAATATCTATGCATTTATTTTCTGCATGCTGTATGCTTTGTAGTTGAATTGAATGGGATTGCGTGTAAATGTAAAAATGTGATATCATAATTTACTTTGAACATATTAAATGTATACGCTACCTCATTTACATTCACACATGTTTTAAGTTCCATACTTTCAAATTAATATATATTGTATACATCATTTTTATATATTATGTAATGTTTTTTTTACTTCTAGAACAATTTTTTGAAATCTAAAAAAGTATGTTTCAATCAATGTATTTCAGTTTGATAAAACAACAAGTTGTTCACGCTTTTTTATTTCTTAAAAAGAAAAATATATAAGTGAAACTTATTTTTTCTAAATTATATTTGTCTATAAAATACGTATCAATGCTGGTCTTAACTATCGAACGCTACTGCATAAGGCGCTCAGAAGACATTTGCACGAGGGCGCCGATCAGGCTTGGTGCGGCCCTGGAGCTAGAATCTTGTTCATTGTTTTCATGTTCATCTTTGATCAAGAGACATCATCCTTGCAAATAAAATAAAGCTTAGAAAAGAAGAAAAAAAAAATGAAAGTAAAACATTAGAAAAAATTGCATCACAATTCACAAACGGTAGGAACGCCGTAAGAACCTCCTATCAGGGAAGAGTCATTGCTTTACTCGTTCATTTGTTTGCTTTTCGTTATTGCTTTACGGCTTCAATGTAAGAGCTGATCATTTATCGTTAGCCGCAATTGTAATTGAGAAGTAAAATATTTAACGGCTGGTGTTTATTATTATTTTCATTTTTTTATTTGATTGTGAAAACTATAATGCCAAAAAGGTTTGTTTGTTTGAATCGGGGCGGCGTATTCGCGACTAACCATTTGCAGACTTTGTATATTCCCCGAGACCGAGGCCAGGCCAACGTACACCACTGTGTCTGCATGCACCAAAAAATAAAATTGATACGATTAACTCATTTATGCCCAAGTTTTTTTTAACAATTTTTTTCAATTTGTATCTGCTTAAAACTATTACTTGGATTGGTTTATATACATTTTAGGCTTAAAATAGTTCACCGTTGCCATATTTATTAAGTTATTTAACGTCTTGTTTATGGGATATTTTGCAGATATGTGAGCCAAATACGACCTTACTTGACTTTACTTTTGCAAAGTAACGTTACAGAAGGCATCTCTAATCAATTTTAAGCAAATCATTTTAAAATAGTTTAATTTTATGAAAAATAAGTTCGCAAAAAAAACTTACTTTCTGCGACTACCCATGCTGGATCGTTGCTTGACTTATTCGTCTGAAAATAGTTGTCAATAAATAAACTCTGGTGTCCAAATAGTGGCTCTACCTGGTTTTCTCAGAAAAAAGGACTATTTAACTTGTGAAAAACAGCTTTAGTAAAATGATATACCCATTATAGGTTTTTGTATGCAGTAACTAACTAGCGTCCCGTTTTTAGGCTACTGGGCATAAATGGATTAAGGGCATTGAAAAATGTGTTCTGATTACTCACTAGAAAGTGAAATTGATCTCGATTTGTGTATCCGATGACAGCAGCGTAGTTTACCCTGTAAAAAGAAAAAAACTGCGCAAAGCTTCTTACAAACCCTAAACAGAATTATTTTTGCTTTATTTTAAATCCAAGAAAAAGCATTGTAAACCGGGTAATGAGGGGTGCAAGGTGAAATAGGGACAAAAAATTGCATTTTCAAAATCAACAAATTGGAAATTTCTTACAGTATACTAGAGAGAAAGTGTACTTTTTCATACAATTTGTTAGTAATGCTATTTTTCATTTTAAGCAGTAAACTTATATTCAAATTAAGGTGAGAAAATTTCACTTTGTCTCATATATGTCCTAAAAGTGATGATTAAAATGCTTTTTTAATGAAGTATTTTCCATTTTAATGGAAAGTAAATTTAATGGAAAGTATTGAAATAATTTTTAATGACTAAATAACCGAATTAATAAATGAATAAAATAATTAACAACAAAATAAATAAAAAATGAATTAATGAAATATTAAATAAATTAGTAAATAAATTAGGGATTGATCAATGAATATGTGAATGAATAAATGCAAATGAATTAACTAGCCAACGAATAAGTAAATAAATAAATCAAAATGTTCAAAAGAGAAATGAATGAAATAAACTATTTCGCTTTACGCTACAATCACTTGACGAATAATGCTGCACAAATAAAATTAAACAAGCGAAAATTTAAACAAATAAATTTTGCATTGAACATGCGTACGTTGCGGCGTGAGATCAGTATTTGATAAGTTAATGAAAAAGAACTTTGTTACTCTAAAATATATTTTTTTCACAAAACTTGTACCAAATTTTGACAACCCTTGATTTATCATGCATTTTTTATCATCAAGGGAAAGTATTTTCTAACTGGAATCAACTATCTTTTTAATAACGTAGTTACAATATTTCCAG